>WTSP01004270.1:0-15464 GCA_025331215.1 Actenoides lindsayi
AAAAATATATATATATATATTTGGTGTTTGGGTAATTTGAACTAGACTTTGCTTCAATTTTAATTTAGGATACTTCAGGTATATCTCAACTGTGAATGCAATAATGCAACATCAGCAACCTGCTTCTTCGGTCAGTGTAGCTCAGGGCTTGTGGAATTGAAGGCTTTTTCTAAAACTTGGCAGGCTGGTACTAGTTAACCTCACTCATTCTTGTCTTGCATATAATATTCAGCTCTTTCTCTGCTACCCTGCACAGGACTATCAACATGGACAGTGTTGATGAGATTTAAAAAGAAAAAGAAAAATAATTTTTAAAAATCCAATGGCAGGTGGGGAGATGGGTGTGTGGAGGGGGATGTTAAGTGTGCCCTGGAATTGTTTTTTTGCCTAAGTAGAGACACTTGCTGAAATGAATTCCAAATGAACCTTTGCTTGCCCGGAATAACTTTCCAGCTGAATTTGTCCTGGAAATGAAAATTACTTAAGCTTCAAGTGAAAATGAGATTTACTAAAATGAGAACGAGAGTTACTTAAGGCTTAAAATGAGAATTACTCAAAATTTAGAGTGGTCAGCATATATAAAAAGCAGATTGCTCTTCCCTGACTTCCAGTACTGAGCCTAGAGCAATGGTTTGAAACAACTGGGCTCTAAATTTTTTTCCATCTTGATCCTTCATATATAAATGTTCCTTCTAACATCTAGTATGTATGTGCTGACATAAAACTAAATTTTTAATGGTTACAGCTTATTCTTACAGTGTGCATTACTTTTGACAACGCTGTCTTTCATCAGCTGTCAAGTTGCCTGTTAGAGCTGCAGTCCTTTGAATTGCTCCATTGGAATTACTCTGAGGATTCTTTGGTTTGATTAATCTGAGTATCATCTGCACATTATTCTCTGGAACAATTTATGTGTTTTGCTTAATGGATCAGCTTTGGGGGAAATATCTAAAGTGTGTAACTTGGAATCCTTTACTTAACATCGAGGTGTGCTGAAAACCATTTGAAGTTTATTGCCAAAAGAAAATTTGAATAAGCTTGTAATAAAGGGTAGGACGTGCACATTGAAAATTTATGGTACTTGCCTTCTGTCCTGTCTGCTATGGGCTTTTGCTTTTTCTTCACAGTCAGTTTCTCATTACAATACTCTCCTTAACCCAAAATTTAGGAAGAAAAATATGAAAGTATTTCATGCCTGTAATACCCTTCAGTGCCTACAGATATTAAAGCTGACAAGCAGTTTGGTGAGCAGGATGGCAGATGGTCTGTCTTTGAGCAGAAGAAAGAGCAGCAGCAAAGGAAATAATATTGTCAAGAGTGATAGTAAAGTTTAAAAAGCTGTAAACATAGCTGTGTCCTAGGCATTAGCAAAGAGGTTCTTCGAAAGAAGGGAGTTTGGAGAAATACAAGATCAGAGAAGGGATTCATGATTACTGGCTAAGCACATCCCTTTTTGTTCTCTATGCAAAATCCTTTACCAACGGACTGTAATATATGTGGTAGGAGTAGATAAATATTTTAGAAGGTGGTTGGTCCAAAAAAAAAGACAAAATCAAACCAAGGGGAATACAATTAAAACACTACATTTTAAGATGAGTTTTCTGGGTGTTTAATTGTCTAAGACTATGGAGCACTAGGGGTAGAAGACCAGGAGGAGCAGATGGAAACGATGGAAAGTTATTCTCAAGGTGATGGATGCGAATGAACTTGGACTTCAGGTCTGCAGAGCCCTGACTGCTAATGTTGCCTTGGTCTCTCATGGTCAGGATCTGGCTCCAGGGTCAGGCAGATTGCTGAAAAGGGAATTTGTGATGTGCTGAAAGACTTCTGAGTGTCTTAAATTGCTGGCTATAAAACAGTAGAAGAGAAAGGAAAATTAGAATAGACACAGCTGTAGGAATGTCACTAGATTTTGGCCATAGGATACCTCAATTTATACCTGTTCATCCCCGGTGCATGTTAAACTCAGAATGCCATTTTCCCCCAGACTTGTTAATGAGAACTGTGTTCAGACATCTTTGACTTTCGGTACAGGTTTACAATCAAGAATTCAATTCAGAGTTCTTCTCCATATGATTGTTTCTCTGTCAGTGCTTTTGATTGATAAAGAACTGCTTAAATTTGTCAAGTTCAGGTTGGGACTGCAGTGGTTCTTTATTTTGGTCTCTTTTTTTTCATTAAAAAGGTATACCCACCATTTTTTGTTGTTTTCTTTTGCACAGAATATGGTATTGACACCAGAAAAAAAAAATACTAAAATGAAATGTCAGAACAAGTGACTGGGAAAGAAGCAGTACGTGCCCCGTGCCACAGTTCCTGTCTAGGTGAAATGCAGTTGTTTTGTGTGCAAAGTGGGATGTGCTGAGATCTTGACACTGTCACATACATTGTTTTTCTTGTTACACAAGTTGATTGATATGGTTGCTATTTTTTTTATTGGTAACAATGCAGAAGAAATTACTCTTCTTTTCTGCTGTAACATGTTTGTTGGCTTAGAAAACAAATTTCTATATTATGCTTTCTTCAATGAGGAACATAGTATATTATCCATGTCAGTGCAGGACTATGAAATGCATAATGTATTTTTCTGAAGAAGCAGCCTGGCTGACTGGAGAAGTTTATTCTGTTTTACATTTATCTGTAAACTTAGATCAGAGGTCCAGCAGTTTGTTTGACTGATGCAGCTTCTGTTTGGTATGCATCCCAATGTACTTGTTTATTGTACGCTCCCGTTATTATCCATAAATCTCTCCAGCTTTAGGTACTAGCAGCTGCACCATTATTTGGATATGAAACAATGCAACTGCTGTCTAAGAATGCAAAATCTCTTACACAAAAGGAAAAAAAATGAAGGCAGAAAGTGTAAAATTATTAGTTGAATTTCGGCACCTGTGGACTTTTAATAGTATTTAGGTTCCTATATGTCTTAAGCCAGTTTTTTTAAATTATGCTTAGGCTCTGTGAAAATTAACTCCTTAAGGAGTCTTTGAAACACCCTGGAGTGAAGGTATGGTTGCTGAAAATTTTTGTATGCAATTTTAGGGCTTGTGAGTTTTTTTCTTTCTTTTGAAGATATGAGTGGTATTTGTATGGCACGCCTTGATTTTGTTACCTTGGTAGCAGATAAGATCTTTGTGGACAGATCCTGGACCGGATAACTGGTAATGGACAGGAGGTGAGATGGCAACTATTAGATGAGATGGCAACTACGTATGTATCCCATTCCCTTTCCAGCATCTGGTTCTCACGAGGACATAGACTCTTACTGAGAGACCTTACAAACATGTAAGGTTGTGGAGAAACAGCTGACCCCCAAAACTGTACAGAATTTCCCTAGAATCTGCCCTTAAATTTTGTGTGTGCGTTGTGACCGTTCCAGAGCGCAACTCTTGCAAATGTGGCAGGGCCAGAGCCCAACAACCCTTTCTAAAGGCTGCCACCAGGTATGTGGAGTAACAAGTTTTCAGTACTCTTATGGGAGGTCATTACAGATACTAAAGGCATATCTACAACCGTTTGCTGTACAAGTCTCTCCACTCAGAGATGTGGAAACTGTTACCAGTTATATTAACTAATAACCATTGCTTTCAAAGAAAGCAACCTTTATCAGTACTGAAGCTAGTTGAAAGTCAGAGACTCTCACCTGATCACATTAAAGAGGAGAAGGAATACAGGACCACCAGCAGAGTACAGAGAGGAGACAGAGAGAGGGAGGAACATCAACTGAGAAACAAAAGGCTAGATGTGTACCTTTTTGTCTGGTTGGGCGGATTTTGTTTTACAAAGTCAAGTAACATAACGTGACTTGTCTGACTATAATTCTTCCCAAGGGAGATCAACATTGTGAAAGACAGTTTTATAGGACTACCACTTGACACGGTCATGACTTACCTTCCTTTGCAGTTCTAAAACGTAATCTGTGAGTTCTAAATTTTAATGGTAAGGTAGGTCAGGACAGTCAGCGATGGAGTTGCACTATGCCTGCTGAAACTCTGTGGTATGGCCAAACTTTAAAGATGTGTTTGTCCTGCATTGGGTGCTTCTAACCCTCCTCTTCTCAGGGATGAGCATGTTGAGTGTAGGCTTTTTTTCCCTTTTTAAACCTACTCCTTTAAAAATAAATCGGATTTTGTGTGTGGTACATAAACATTCATTACTTTATACCCTTGCTCTGTGCAAAAGTCCTTTTCTCTCTTTCAGTTAATCAATCATTTCTAGAGTTCTTGGAAGTTGTGTTCTCACAGAGGACAGTGTTTTCTCTTCCATTTGTTTTTAATAATGAATAAATAAATTAAATATAAACAACCAAAAGAAAACCCCTGAGGTAGTGAGTCCTGGAACTGAAATTTTCAGAGACATAGCTGATAGAACTGTAAGACCTGGCCGCATTTGGTATAAAATCATTTAGCTTTTGAGTCAGTCTTCTGCTGCCTTCACTAATGTCCTGTGCAGATGCAGGAGCTTGATCTAGAAATAAAATGTGATATTTTTTCCACCTCATAACATTGTTTTCATATTACTCAGGTGGCGCAAAGGGAATGGAAGCAGTGCGTTTCCCTTATCTAAAAATTCTGCCTCCATGAGACTTATTTGCTATCAAACCCATCATGAAACAAGGGAATAGGAACACCTGCTTTTTTGGGCCACTTTTGGAAAGCAGGCAATCTGTAAAAGAAACTTATTTTCTGTATGGCAAAGAAACTCTCAGACTTTTCTAGCTTGCGCATACTAGGAAAATGAGGAGGCTGAGAAATCAGCCTGATGAGTAGAGTGGAGAAAATGAGTGTATAAATATAATGGTCACTAATGTTGCAAAGCACTTGGATATGCAGTGTCCTGTAACTTCGATGCTTATTAGTTTCTTTCTAATTGCCATTGACAGTACATTTAAATTACTGTGCCAGTTTTTGGACTACATAATGCAAGTTTTAATCTCACCTTTTCTGATTTGACTGATTAATTTTGTGATGCAACAGTGTTTTATGAATATGCTCACGAGCAATTTATTTGGTCTGGGGCTGTGCGGCTTTCCAAGATCATTTCTGCAGTGCACTGCATTCTAGGTTTGTCCTGTGCTCGAATGAGGAAATACCCAAGCAAATTCAAAATTAATTAGGTCAGGTTGTTGGAAGCAGTTTAGCTGCAGCAGCACAGAGCTCAGCAAAAGCCAATTAATCTGCCTGCTTGCATAAATACTGCTCTGCCTGCCACTCTCCATAAAAAAGAAAAGCAATTTTGTCCATCTTCAACCCAGTAACTCTCATGGGCCCCTTTTTCAACATAATTTACGTGTATTAATCACAGCCCAGTTTTCTTCCCTGTCGGTCCTTATTGTGTTATTCTGATCTGGTTTGAGTCGATGACAAATCTAACAAAAAAGGCGCTAAGTTCAAGGTCCAAAAGGACCTTTACTGTCTTGAGAATATCTTCAAAAGTAAATAAAGAACAAATCTGTAGCATAATGAAACTAAAGAAATTCTATCACTGTAAAATCACTTCAGGAAAAGAACTGGGTTTCTGCCTTCTATAAACTTCTGTTAGCGCGTTAAACTTCTCTAATGAGCTTTCCTCATTATTGGCTAATTAAGCAAAGTGTTCTTTCCTCTTATTGCCCTTTTGCTCACAAAGCTCCTTTTAGTATCTATGTTCAACATGCCCTTTAGAAAATAAATTTGCTTGTTTTTCTTGTCTTCCATGCAAATCTCCATTCTGCATCATCTGATGAAGTAGAGGCTTCATTATCTGTTGCATATAATAACAGTAGTTTTGACCTAAAGGGCTTAGCCAGAACTGAAGAGTCTGTGAAATTAGCACTTAGGAAGGCAAACTGGTGATACCTGCATATATTTGATGCAGTTACGGTCACAAAAGAACAAGCAAACTCTTTAGTCTGAACAAGACATATCAAACAAAAGGAAGGTGTTCACAGCTCCAGCACTAAAGGTGCCAGAGAAGTGCCTTTCCCACCACTTCTTTTCCAGACCCACGCTCTATGTTTTTCTGCCGTTACAGTCCTCCCTTGATATCATCTTACTGCTTCTCTCCCCCATAACTTGCCAAAACTTCAAATATGCTTTCTGCTTTTCTCTGGTTTGGAAGTCCAGAGGTCTTTTCTTCTGTCATAGTGATCTCACTCTCCCCTTAAGTGAAGAACAACCAGAATACTTCCCTAATGTGTAAATTTGGTTTTTTTCTTATATACCATATATCTGAGGTTAAATAGAACAGTTTATTTAATCTAGCCATTAAAAGAACTATTCACTTTACCAAATCTTAGTTGTGCTCAGATGGGCAAAGTATCTCCCATTTGTGAATATCTGTGTCACTGCTGAAAGATTTCCTTAATCCACTTTGCACAGCTGTAGCAAATTACTTTTTTTTTTTTTTTCTAACACATACTTTATGCTTGGAAATGCTCCTGGAAAATCCTTGAGAGCTCTGTGAAAGCTGCCATTGTAGTAATTGTGAACAGTTGTATAAAATTATGCTGTCATGCTATGTCTGTTCTAATTGAACTCATAACATTTTTGTATGGGGTATATGAATCTATATAGCAAATTGGAGAGAATGGGTCCTTGACTCTTCTATTAAGGCAGATTATATTTCTTCGTGGCATAACTTGAGAAAAAATATAAGCAGTCAGCCACTTTTTCTAAGGTAACAATACTCTAAAAGACAAAATTGAACAGCAAGCTGCAATCCAAAAATACTTGAAAGATTTCACCTTTCCGTACAATCACAAAAACATCTTTTTTCATTTACATTAAACACTGCCTGAAAGTGAAGGGCCAGTGGGTACAAACAGGATGAACATAATCTGCTTGTAGCAGCACGTCATGCTGCAAGCTGCTGAGTGCCTTCTGGTTTTCCTTTCTTAACATGAAAAGTAAGAGTGGGACAGTGTCTGACAAGAGAAGACACAAGGTGTAGTGTCCATTTTCATGTTTAGCCCATTTGCTCTTCTACTTTAGTTATGCAAAGGAGTTCTTCCATGCCGGAGCAGAATGTCCTGACACTGAAACTTTTGCAGATGCTTAAACTACCACTGCCACCTTTCTCTCACTAGCAAATGTAAAGAAGTGGGAACTCTCATTCCTGTATGGGGATTTTATATGCAAATAAACAGTAAAAGGGGGAGGGGGAGGAGCAGCGAAAGAGAACAGAGCCTGAACAATCTGATCCTCATTCCCAAATTTCCTCTATGAATTAATTACAAAGCACTTGAACAATTTGTAATTAAAATTATTTCTATATGGAATCAGCTGATGTAATGACAGTGCATGCTGGCATCTCTAACTTTCATCAATCTGATTCTGGAATCTTTGATAAGTAGTATATATCCTGACCAGACTACACAGACTTCAAAACGTTGAGTAGCCTGTGAAAAATGCCATCGTCATCGCAGGTTAGTTCATGATAGACAAAGACCTCAAATCAAAGACATTAGTTACGTCAGTCTTTCAGAGCTGCTTTGGTTAACACCTTCCAGGCAGTGCTTCATCCCTATTCCCTGTCATCCTTAAAGCCTAGAAATACCCATCAAAATGGATGAAATGTCCTGACTTGGTGGCACATCCTGCACACCAATTAATTTGTTTATAAACACAGTTTTTGAAAAAAAAAAAAGGAGAAGAACACTGCCACTGATATCAGTGACTTAACAAAACATACATTTACTGGTAAAACATGTGGAAGGTCAAATCCAAATGTAAGCTGTCCCTGTCTGCTGCCTTCAAATGGCAGGTGAAGCAAAGAAATATGCATCTCATTTAATATCTGACCTACTCTCTGATCCTCTTGAATGCTTAAAAGGTGACAACGTTAAAAAGGTCTGGTTCATTCCTTATAAGTCACTGCAAATCATTCTTTGACCTAACATACTTTGCATTTAGTGGCCATGGGCAGAGAAAGCAGAAATTAGCACAACAACACAATACAACAACAATAAAATACATAGTTGTAACATTAACTGAACTGACATATATGCTAATTAATCTAATTCCTTTTATTCATCATAGTAGAATTTGATTTGTATTGTTACCCTTATGATTAATTTTTCCTTGTTGTGGTGGAGATATCATTTAGTAATGCCCAGTTAGACATGATGTATATTTGGTGAGTGTGATTCATAGAAACAAAATACGTCCACTCTCCTGCCATCTGTGGTCACCCAAGGGGGACAACTGAGAAGAAAGGTCTCTAGTTTGCTTAAAAGAAACGTTTATCCTCAAGATTACAACTTCTTAAAGAAAATGTTTATAAATAGTCTGAAGTGTTTATAAATAGTCTGAAGTGTTTATAAATAGTCTGAAGTGTTTATAAATAGTCTGAAGTGTTTACAAATAGTCTGAAGTGGTTTGTTTTGCTTTGTTTTACTTAGTTACTTTTCTGCGGAGTCTGTTTATTTTTATTAAAGTCAGCCTAATGGATTGGAAGGAAATGAAAATGTGCAATTGCAGAGCAGCTAGGGAGACTCTGTCACAGGGATACTGACTTCAGCCCAGTCAGAGGAGGGCTGCTTTTTTTTTTTTTATAGCATTTGGCATATCTGTCTGTCTTCAGACACTTGTATTAGTGCTGAATATATGTCTACCACTGACTGAGAATACCTTATAGAAGTAAGGTTTATGTTGCCTCCACTTGTATTAATTCTTCAACGAGCAGGTCTTCCCTAGGTACTGTGGCAGTTGGTAGGAAAGTATTTAACAACTTGTATGTAATTTGTCTGCATGTATTGAAACTTGTTTAAATGCCATACTGAACGGGGAAGAGAAGTCAATGAGACCTCAAAATTACTATTGCACGTTGCCCAAACAATGTAAATATCATTAGCAAAAATAATAAAGAAAAAAGTATTTGTATTATGAAGGTCTTGTGCAGCAGTGTTTGGCATCTGCACAAAAGACAGAGGCAAGCACAGCATATGACTGCATTTCTGATATGACGATATATGCACATAACCTGTAATTATCACAACATGATTTTTGTAGGAGTTGCTTTTAGAAATGCAATCTTAGATTTCTGTCTTGAGTGTTATATTCTGTTCTAAAACCAGAAGATTTTTATTCTGAAAATTGTTCCACAGTGCAAAGCTTGGTTGTGGAAAAGAGATCTTGAACGGTTTGGATTTATTTGATCTGGAAGCTGTCACACAAATATGATGGGAACATATTTTCTATATTAAAAAATGTTCTCTCTGTTTAATAATTCTAGATAAAATCCAGTTGGTGGGGCAGAAATATCCTTCCTAGGCAAAAGAGATTTAGGGAGCATCCCCAGATTCATTATAACAGTTTTGTCACAGCTGGACTGGTCGTGGAGTGAGCAGCCAGCCAGCACAGTCCTTAATGGACCTGTTGGGATGGAATTGGACTTTTGGTGGCATATCTTGTATTCTACACTTCCTTGAAGAGTCTGAGTCAAAGATGCTAGACAAAGCTTTTTCCCTCCTTTATTCTTGTTCATTGTGGTGTGGGGTTTTTTTTTTCATTTCTGGCAATTCTGGCAGCACCAGTAGGTACACAGTATATTTTTTTTCTCTTTCCACATGCTGTGGTTTATAGGAATGTAGGAAGTGACGGTAGGAGCAGTGATTAGGTTTTTTAAAAGTATTTGAATACCATTGTTTGAGTGAATATATTGCTGATCCAATACAGTAATTGATAGATATTCCAGTGTCTGTCTGGAAATTACAGCTCTGACGACTCATGGTCTGGAAGATATGTCAGAGGGATATTATTGGGTTGATAAATATGTCAAGTGCATAAATATAAAGGAAAGATAAGAATGACTGAAGCTGAAAGATACGTTGGCGCAGGAATGAATGGGTTTAAATTGGTGCAGTATGAATTTAGACTGAGAATTCAAGAAAACTCTTACACATTAGAAAAATGAGGTTCTGCACCTTGGCGCCTAAGACGTGTTTAATACCTTAGCCAGTCCACTATTTGAATGTGTGAATGTAAGTCTAGGTGCAAGAGGCACTTGTCTTTATTGGAATGTAGATGTTCCTCCAAAGAAATTTTTCAGGACAGCTTAAGTACTACGAGCCCAAGACGACTGGTTTCCATTGTGAAAATGACTTCAGCTTTGTTTTACAAAGGGAAAGGTATGGGGGTCTTATATTTTACAAAAGTATTTGGGTGCCTAAATATGTTTTTCGCCACGTGTTGGCCTCCCTTTAATGTTATTTAAGGGAAGAAAATTGCTAATCCTCCATGGCAAGTGCATTTGTCAAATGAAAAACAGTGTCAGATGCTTTTTCAGGTTAAAATATTATTGTATGCTAGTTATATATGTAGTCAACAGCTGCTGAAAAAAGGAGGGGACTACAGTTTGCAATGGGCAGCTGTTTTCCTTTGAGGAAAACAATATTGATGAGGATGATGATTTTGATATTAAGGCAAAATACTGAATAATTCACAAACCTGTCTGAAAAAAATAATTTGGTTTTATCTGCAGACCTGATAATGGTATTATAGCAGTAGTAGGAAGTACTTTTTCATTTATATCATCTTATTTCCAGGATATTTACTGCTCCTTTGTCAAGCCACTCTGAAATGTAAATACCTGTTTCTGGTGCTGCTGTCAGCTCAAGCAGCAATACAGTCCCTTCTGTAATGCAGACTTCAGACCCCATTTGATAGGATGGACTGAGGAAACAGCAGGATGAGATTGTTATTCTGTGCAGCATTTTAGGGAAAAAGACCACTTCTGGTAAATGTGATGAATGGGACAGCTGACTGGGAAGATCTGCAGCCGCAGTCCCAGAAAATACAGGTATTATTTTGTGTATACAGTTCCTCAAAGAGCAGCATTTCCCCTTTAAATGTTCTGGCAAAGGGAAGATTTGGATGAGAAGCGTATTCTAGACCTTTATTTTCTGCTATTTACTGATACATGTATGCTCCAAAGAAAAAGTAGCTTGTTTAACAGTCTGATTAATGAATTTGGGTTAGTTATGTGGATGGGATCTACTCACTGAACACAACCCTTAGGCTGTCTTTTTTACTGCTGTCTGGCATCTTCATGCCATTCTAAGGGAACTTGGTCTTTCTCTCTGATTATAGCCCCTTTAAAAGCTCTTTCTCAATCCTGCCACCAGCATGACAGTAAAATAGATGTGTAGCTAGAGGAAAAAGAGGCAATAGCCGCACTGCTCAGTTTTGAGACCGTATACAGGTAAAATAAATTTAAAAAAAAACAACAAGCAAACCCCAGTTTTGACAAGACTCATCTTAACAGACTCAGCTTCCCAAAGTTCGCTATGAAATCAGTTTTCATCTCAGGTCAGCAGCAATTCTACTTCAGTAGAGTTTGGAGCAGGCACTGGAAAACAGTGCTGCTCAACTTTGGCACCTTTTTGCCATCTTTCAGGTTAATTTTCCTGCCCAATTTTATTCTGTACATGAAATTCTGACCCTCAAGAAGAGTAAAAATATATTGGAAATCGCAGTCGAAGTGTGTCTTTGTCTCTTTTTCCCTTTGCTGTATTAAGCTTTGTGAACACTTTACGGTATGTCTGACACTTTTATAACTATTTGCTCTGTAATATTTCCACTGTAAAAAAAAAAAAAAAAGGAATTTTTCCTGTAGGTTCCCAGCCTAGTCACTGTAGTCCTGTCAGTTGAGAGATGGCCTGACAATTTGTGCCTCCATCTTTAGCAGTCTGCATTGGCAAATGAAATGCAAGTCTATTTGATAACCCAGAGCTTTCCCCACTTTGCTGTGGTCAATGTAACTGTATTGATAAATGAGTGAACTAACGATACAGTTTCATTTAGCAAAAGCAAAACTGAAGTATGTGCGGGAAGCAGGATTGTTTACTTACCTCCTGAAATGCTGATATATTATTCATTTCTGTAGTAATCCGAAAGCACTTTTATCTTGTTGGGTTATATACACCTTTAGTTTTATGACTTGCTAAAAAGGAGACCTTTCAGTCAGGTGTCCTCTATTTCCACTAGAAATTGCTCCTCTTGTTTTCTAGAGAAAATTGCTCGTAATGTTTCATTGAAATTACATGACAGAAGCAGTAGTTCTTACTTTGTGACCATATACATCCATCATTTCTCAGACCAGTATGTTTCAAGGGGGAAGACCCTGTTTCATCTAGGTATCAGATTATCCACAGACTGTACTAGTTGAAGCTGTAGTAGTGTTCACTCATTTTCCTCTTTTACTGGCCTTGGTTCAGAATTCATTTATAACTCATGTAAAGGTGATTGCCATTCACCAATGGCAGGAGAAAAAAACAAAACAAATGTTTTCTATATTTGCTTTATGTTACTTTTTAGAGAGATAAATGCTTTGGACAGTATGGGAACTGTTACTACATTTTAACCCTGCCTGGATGTTTACCTCCCCTCTGTAGTCTGTGTCTGACAGTGTTTACCCTGCACTCCAATGGCAGTTGTGCTGGGTTAGTATTTGCAGAGCCTTACCTGCCTACCAGCATGTTGCCTGCTGTCTTGGCTGACCTGTTTTGAAGAGCTTGTGAGTTGTTCAAGTTGTGAAGTAAGGTGTAGAGGTGGAGTGAAAGATAGAAAAGCAGATTATAATGTTACTTCATTTATTTTATTTCTGTTTTCTAGACCATCCTACAGAACTCATGTACTCGCTGACATGCCTAGTTTGTTTGTACTGGAAAAGAATGCAGACCTGGTTTTGTTTGTCCAAATAATGTATGCCCTAGTAGAAAGGTCTTCTAAGGGCAATATTGAATTCCTCAATATTGTTAACACCTGATTGAACGCAAGAAAAAAATTTTATCTTAAACTTGAAACAAAAAAGGCATTTATTGGGAATGTTCTCTGAGATTTATTGGGAACTGTCTTAATTCTTTGAGGCCTGAATGCTTGTGTTACGGAGAAGAAACAAGAAAGAAAACATGTGCACTTGGATCATTCAAAGTACAGGTGACACTGAGGGGTCTTGCAAAGGACAGGCCATAGTGGTTCTTTCAGTCTGTCCAGCTGGCTGTCTGTTGCCTTTTCTGTGAAGCCTTTTAACAGATGAGCTCCACATTCATCTAAACTGCTCTGCCTAGCTTTTAAATAACGAGTCGTGTTCCTGAAGGTCACAGAACCAACTCTCCTCCTTACTACTTTTTCTCTTTTTTTTTTTTTTTTTTCTTTCTCCACGTGCTGCTCTGTGTGGGGTGATGCAGTAATTTGTGAGTTGGCTTGAGGGCCAGATGCAAACTGCCAGAGCTGCAGGTATCAGCATATAGGTACCATTTTGGTTGGTTTGGTTTACATCAGAGCCGTGCCCAAGCACTTCATTTGTCCGAATTGCTCGGAGTCGTTATGTTCAATGAGTTTACTATTTCTATATATGGGGACTATTCTCACATTACATCCATAACAATTAATTGCAGGGTATCACCGTATACATATATATACAAACAGCAGCTTTAATGTTGTGCTGTCACTGTAGGTGATTTTGGGTTGTGTGCACATCATACACCTTTGTACCAATATGCTAATTTTTATTACTGCTGATAGCAGCTAATAATCTTTTTATCATAGCCCTACTCCCTCTTCAAATCTCATGAATGAGTCATATTAGCCATCCCAAACATCAGCATTTTTGTTATGTGTATTTATAGTAGTTAATGTGTTTTTAATGTATTTATAGTAGTAAAAAATTAGAGCACCTATACTATTCTAATGCAAAAGCAGTTAATTATTCAGTATGTTACCTGCCTATAAGAATTCATAAATTCATCTCATGTATCCAAAATTGCACACAATGTTCAGACTCTGTGAGAAAGATCTGATGGTCATTTTTTGCCATCCATTGTTGCTGCTAGTTGTTTCTTTACATTGTTAGCTAATGGCTTCTAAGCAGAATATATTTCTATAAGCTCTCTGTAAATAGGGGAGCATAGGCATGAAAAAAAGACATGATTCCATTTGCACGTACTATATCTGGCTGCATGGTGTGAGGAATTATTTATTATACTATCTATGGGGTTCATAAACACATTGGTCTCATGTTGCCAGGACACGTGTACCAACACCCACAATCAACTAGAAATGGCACCATTTGAACTATCACGGCTCCAGGTAAGAGATACATTTCCTTGGTGCCTTGATAATATACCTCAGCTCTGTAGATTTCACACCTCAACAAATAGCTCATTATTTCACCTCAGAAATCCTGCAATTCAGACACAGTGCTCTGTACACTGCAGAGCTGTTGTCCAAATCAGGGTGCTTCTCCAGCATACCTGCCTTAGTATTGATTAGCTTGAACAGTTTATTCCCACATGTCAGAAAAATATTTTACCTTAGAGAAAAACAGAGCTCTTCTGCTCCCATCTGCTGTTTGTGTTTTGATGCCATAAATAGGCTGATAATTACCAGTATGTTTACATTAAGACTGTTCATACAGCCCACCAACCTCACAGGAAAGGGTTTGGGGAAGGCATCTAGTAGATGACATGAGAGGGCACTCAGATCAGAGTACTGAAGTGCCCCTGTCCTTCAAGGAGCCTTTCTCTGAGTCTGAAAACACTACAGAGTAAAATAAATGCTTTAAGTGTCTGTGGACTCACCAGCTTTAAATAGAATATAACGACTCAAACATTTTGGCAGAATTGCAGCATTTGAGGGGTTTTTCCCCCCAGGTAACAAAAAGAAACCAAACCCCATTAGTTTTTCGAGCAAGCCACTTAGACCTGAACATTAGCATTATACCTGAACCTGTCCCTCTAATGTTTAATACCACATACCATGTAAATGCAGTTGTGTATGTGCATGGTTTCCACACCATGACAGCCAACAAAGATGCAGCAGCTTTTTAAATAAAAAACAAACAAAACCCCCACTATTAGTTGAGCTGTAAAATGAGTAGAGTGGGAGTTAGCATTGAAAAGAGGTCATTCCCTTGCTATACATATTACCTTCTGGCAGGCATGGGAGGATGGCACAGTAATGGGAGTATTTGTGAACTGGCATTTGGTATTTTCTCCATTGAATTATAAGAGGTGTTGGACAAATGCTGTGTTTCCTGATAAAGTTCACTGTAAGAAGTTCTATAAAGGATATAGCCCTGTTGTGGTGGGTTTACTCTGGCTGGGCACCAGGTGCCCACCAAGCCCTTCTATTACTCCCCCCAACCCCCGTCAGCACGGCACGCAGGGAGAGAATAAGATGAAAAGAGCCGTGGGTTGTGATAAAGATGTGATTCTCTACTTCCCATCCGCAGGCAATGTCAGGCTGAGTCCAGGAAGCAGGGCTCCAGAACATGCAGCAGCCACTTGGGTGACAAAGCTGAATGCCCCCCCATCCTCCTCCTGGCCTCTCCCTTTAGAGTTGAGCTGACTTCACATGGTATGGAGTATCCCACTGGTCAGCTCAGGTTGGCTGTATCCCCTCCCCCATCTTGTCCCCCCAGCCTCTGGTGCCGTGTGAGCACTGGCAGTCATAACACGGGTGTGTTATCAACACCCTCCAGCT
>WTSP01004274.1:9241-60521 GCA_025331215.1 Actenoides lindsayi
GGCTAGGCTGTGACAGGATTTAGCTGTGATTTTACTCAAAGGCTTTAATCATGTCTACTACAACATAAATGGAAAGTCAGATCCAAACCTGTATGAACCATTAATGTCTGTGTTGTTTGTCTCAGCTGTTAGGGGGGCTGAGACCAAACATATTTGACAGAGGTTAATGAAGATAGGTAGAGGTCTAAATATGTAACTGACGAAACATTGCACAAAAAAAGAATTATTGAGCTGGTCTTAGTGGAGACTTGACTGAGGTAGCAAACACACAATTATGAAAAGCTTTAGAAAGCGATTAGTCATTCCATTTTAACATCTGCTGTAAGAAAAGAACAAAGGGTTTCTTGATTAAATTAATGTCTGCTGAACTTGGAGAGAATACTCCTTTTTTGGGGGATAGCCAGGCTTTGGAAGTCAGCACCATGGAAAAGGGGGGTTCAATGCTAGAGACGGATCACAAAAGGCTGAATAATTTAATGGCTTGGAGCGTAGCAGAGATACGACAGAAGCTGGGGTGAGAGGTGTTGCCAGGGAGAGCACTGATACCTCTGCCTGACCTCAGACTGGGTTTTAACGCTGGGGTCCTGTTGGGACGCTCTCTGCTGCACTGTGTTCAGCAAGGATGTCAGGAGAGAGCGGGAAGCGAATCACATGGGACACCCAACAGGGCCCAGGAGGGGGGAAAACAAACACTGGGACTTCGGGAGAGAGACCAGGACAAGCTCAGAGAGAGCATGTCAAATACTCACTGCCATAAAACCATCACCATCTCAATCTCAGCTGCCTTTACTGCGGCCATTGTACAGGCAGGTTCCATAGATGTTAGAAAAGTTCTTATTATCTGGCTGAATCTTTTTTTCAGGGAATAAAAAAACCCATTTCAGCATGGGGAAGCTACAGAAAATCTGAGCGTTCCCTGGGGAAACGCAGGCTGAGCCAGGATTTTTGGCAGACACGCGACAGAAAAAAGCCTCATCTGCTAATGACCACGGCCGGGTGCAGGGCACAGGGTGTGACTGCAGGAAGCACATGGGTCTGGTGCACTCAACATCCTTCAGATTTGGGTAAATAAGGACAAGTCTAACAAATGCAACTTCGAGCAAACATGTAAATATCTAAAAGAACTTTAGGGAGCTATTAAGTATGTATGCACTTTTACCTGGGATTAATATTGTGCTGGAATGGATCAGAAGCTTTAACCAAAATCTTTTTTTGGCAGCCTCCCCTGTGCAAAATTAGCCCCAGAGTTACCTGCAGACATAGTACACTGTGATGACGAAGTGATGCGTTCAGCTGGTTTGTGAGACACCCAGTTTCTTGGTTCTGTTCTCTTTATACCACTTACTTCCACTTAAGACTAGAAGCCACCAAAGTCAGTGATTCAGTGACAAACGCACAGTCTTCCCTGTCTGGTCACTTCAAGTTCTTTTCAAAGGTGGCCTTATTCGTATTATAGCATTAAAAACCCCGAGTAGAAAGAGAGTGTGGTTGTGGCAAGGCTGCCTGTATTCCGGGAGCTCCAAAAGCTGACATTCCCCTTCCCCATTTCAGGAAGTCATCTGAGGTCTTCATCAGCACCTGAATTCTGAAACCTGGATCTAAGTGCATGAAAAACTTGGAAGGACCTGACCTTCAAACCTTTTCCCAATGAATCCCTTAATTAAAAAGCATTTATACAACCTAAAACAAATTATTGCGTATGCCAATACTAAATCTTCCCATTCCTTAGAGCTTCACTATCGTTCGTGAGCAACAGCAGGAGCTACAGTAAGCAAGCATTTAAGAACATCTTTCTAGACGAGCTGCTATAGAAATACAAAGTTTATATTACTTCCAACAAACTTATAAATATTTCATTTCTGTCCCAAAAACCCCAACAGTGAAGCATTAATTTCTCAAGATTAGTGGGCCTAAATTTACTGAAGTTCACTACCAGCAAACAGCTGAGTGTTTTTGACATTCAATAAGCAGCAAAAGGGTTGACATTTTACTTGTATTAATTTTTTATCATAGAATGGAAAGCTCATTTTAGTGACAGATAACGAACGCTGGAAGAGGTCTGCTACGGCAAGATACACAAGACCGACGTATCCTCTGTATGAACAATGGCAGAATTTCAGAGACCTCCCTTGTGCCTTCCTGAGGTGACATTACCTCTAAGATTTTGAAAGTTATTGCTCTGCCTTCTGAAGAGCTCTTCAGAATTCTTTAACAGTTATGACACTTGGACTGCTGAGGAAGGAAAATACAACCCTAAAACCAAAAGCAAACATAGTCCATATGCCCTGAGATATTATGGAGAATGCAAGCAAAAATTGCAATTTGAACAAATTTCCCTCCTGTTTGTAAAATAATTGTAATTACTATCACTGGCATTCAAAGTACAGATATCTAAAGAGGATTTGTCTACATGTTGCCAACAAAACATTTGTCTTCTTACAGGTGAAACAGGACTCCAAGGTGGAGGCATCTTGGACCTTAGGTCTGGACTGTCCCTTTCCTTCCACCCTTTGGGCCACTAAGCTGGGAGGCAGGAATGGTGCAGTGCTGCCCCGCAAAGAGCTGTCCCTGCACTCTTCTGCATGGAATGTTCTCCTCAAAGAGACACTCGGGAGTCCTGCCACGTACTGCCCACGTAGCACCAGCTACTGCAGGGCTGCAAAGCCTTTGACTGCGCCGTACCGGGACCAGGTACCTGCCACTTGGCACGGACACTCCCACACCTCCCCAGCAGCTCGGCTGCCACAGCGACGACCAGATACCCACAGCAAAGGCGCAGCAATTCCATACGTGATCTGCAGCTTCTCCCGTACACAAACGTGGCATAAAGAGATTTAATTTTGCTTTAACTAACTTGTCAGTAGCATCCAATTATAGAACCGGTGGGCTTTGCTGATTAATTATGGATTAACTAGATGCAAGCCTTCACACAAATTAATCTTATAAACTCTGCTCTCACAGATGGGATCTTACACATCCCTCTTCAACCTTTTGTACTTTTTAACCAAGAAGATGAAAATGCTAACAAATAACATCAGTTGAACCTGCAGGTTATTTAGCAGGTAATGAGAGTTGCACTTCCCTCATCTCTGGAGGTCACCCAGACCTCGCTGCTCAGAGGGTGACCACAGCAGCAGGGCACTGCCCAGCTCTGGGTGCACTGCACCCCCCAGCTTTTGCCTGACTACAGGGTCCCACCGGGCTGCAGGTGCTGGGGACAGTGCACAGGGAAGGAGACCCAGGCACTCATGGGTCACTGACAAAGAAATGACAAGTGATGAGCTGGCAGTTTCAACAGTTTTGCTTCTAAAGTGCTTTCTGCCTATTTTCTCAATAAAAGCAAGACTGCGCTGATGAGATACTTGACAAAACGGAATGCTGAATCATTTTTAGTACGTGACCTCTGTCTTCCCTTTCACAGCCAATTAAAACATTCAAAACATTTCTTTGGGGCTGACAGTGATTGGAAAAGACCACAAGACTTCATAAAATAAACTTTGAAGCTTTTGCCATTAGGTCTGTTCTTTTCATCCCCCCTGGTTGTCAGAGTGTTTTACTGGGTATGGCAGATCAGCATTTTCCTCAACTCAAACAATTTTCCCCTCAAACGTGAGTATAAAGTACAGCCTCACTAATGTAAATGGAAAAGACTTTTCTGTTAGAGCAGCAGCAGCAGCAGCAGGGCTGCTGTGCTGAGCTGCTGCTCCACGTCCCATCTGCCCGGCTCCTGCAGACGCAGTGCCCTGAAAAACCTCCATCCTTTTGCAGGGATGGACACAGCTGGCCCAGGAAACAAAACTGCTGGAGAACAGCATTTCCACATTATTCCCGTTCTTTTCACTTCCAGCGTGACACGTAGCTTAGTTCTTACGAGAGCAGCTCCGAAGTCCTCACTGCCTTGCCTCTGACAGCTGACTCTTCTGTTTCAGAGGGCTGCTCCTTGTTCTTCGCTCCCCCAAGGCGAGATGCACTGATCTCATTAAGGGTGTCATCTGAGCAGGAACTGAAATGTTACTTGAACAAGAAATTACTTACTATTTCAGCTTTTTCCAAGACTGAAATGGCGAAATGCCATCCCTTGTGAGCAGTCCCCTCTTACAAACGCGGTATCTGCACGCAGAAACATCAAACACTTCCTAAAATTCTCACTGGCTAAATATAGCTCAAAAGCAGATCAATACTTTCACATGTAATTCACGATGTCCAGACGTTCATAGTGTCAAACAGATCAGAGGAAGATTCACAGCAACATGTGTAAATTCAAACACTGTTTGTTTCATTTTTGTAAAGGGAAGTTTTTCCGCATCGGGGAGAAAAGGCGGGAATACGCGCTCATATACTTGTTTACTGCTGAGATAAAATGCTTCATTGAGGCTGACTGCGCACTGAGTCTTACTTAAGCCAGCTATAGCACAAAATCGAAAGGCAGTATTTTCTCAGTCATTGAAACCAACTCACATTCAAGAAAAAGCAGAAGAAAACACAGAAAATTCTGCGTTGCTCACTTCCCAAATCACGTTAACACTGCAAAAAGTGTCATTAAAAATGAGTCCCATGAGTGGACAGATATCTATTGCCTCAGCTGTCCAATTCATCATTTTTATCCAATACCCTGCCTGTAGGTTTACAAATCATGAGGAAATTTACCGAGTGTGCTTTCATAAGTAAAAGTGGACAATAAATCATCATCATACTGGAGTCACTCATGTAACACACACAGTTTCATTTTCATGCCAAATTTCATTATTGGTAACTGTAAAAAACTCCAAATCAACAAAAAGCCCTCATTTGAGCAGTCTTCAAAATAACAATACAGAATTAATGGCAGGTAGTAATTCAATTATTCACCTACTCTTTCTACTCTAATGCCCTGCTGAACCTGGAGGGGCAAGAATGCAGCCCCCCCCCAGAGCCCAATCTGCATTTTGCTTCACAGAACTTTGAAAAAGTCATGTCACAAAGGTCTGCTTCTGTCTGAAAGTCCTGTCACCACTGTGCGGGTGTTCCTGCACCTCCTCAAACTTCTGATAAATCCTCCTCTGAAACTGCAATTAACACCTTTCGCAGGTCGCCCCACAAGATTAATTTTCCGAGCATAGATTAATGAAAATGCATACACAAGTGTTTAGAAAATATTTTCTCTATTAATCTCCATCAGCAGCAGATTACCAGCCGGGTGGCTAATGAAGACATTCTATCATTAAGGTGAAAGCAGACGGGGAGAATGACGGGACCACTCTCCCAGGTGCTGTGAGCAGTGCTTCCCACAGGGACAACGCTGTCACCGCCATGTCCCAGGACACTACACTGCCTGAGATTTACTGGGGTTTACAGTCATGTGTGAGAAGAGCAGAACTCTCAGACTAAAGAACGACAGTGAAAACACGGCCCCTGCAACACCTGACTGCATATTAATGTTAATTTAGAGGACGCGATGCTATAAAACATTTCTTCATTGGGAAACAAGTGGCATGATTCCTTAAAAACTCTAGCTTTGCTTCTTAAGGGCTTTTTTTGGGGGTTTGGTTTTGTTTTAGGCAAACCCCAAAGTTACACGAATTGTGGCCTGACCATTGCCCAGAAATGCTGAACAGGTCCTGCCCATGCACCAATTACCACCTCAGTGGGGGGAGCTCCCCATGTAAACGAGCCTGTCACAAACCCCTGGAAGCTGACGGGTTCTGGGTTCCCCAAGAGGAGCTCAAACAAATATGTTTAAAAATCTCCAGTCTCCCTCAAAATCTATCAACAGCAGACACTATTATATATTTGTTTAGAAGTTTGCCCTTAGGACTTAGAGGCTCCTTTTCTAGATAACTTTACCATACACAAATCTCGAAGGTATTTTTAACAGAACTAGATAAAGACTATGAAACAAACACAAGGAAGATCCTGCAGAGCAAGTCTGACACCTGACAGGAGCCCACGATCACTGCAGAGCTCATGGCAGAGGGCTCTGGGAAATGGATTGAGTGCACCCACTGTCATGAAGCAGGACCTTTTGGCTTCCAAAACTCCTTTTCCCCCCCAAATTAATAGAGCATTCTTAATGTTTTTCTGTAATAACTGTATCCTGGAGTTCAAGCAAATCACAGTTTGTTTCCTCATTACCTTTTCATTTACAGCATTAAAATCTTTTCTAAATTGAAAACTGTTATTTTGCCTTCATTTTTCCAATCTCACTGGTTGCAACGTTGCATTTTTATAGAGTCTAGCTTACAGCCTAGTTTGCTTTTAAAAACAGCCAATGTGGCCGTTTAGTACCCTGCCTCAAGGAGGAAGCTTGGTCTCACCTGCCTCACTACAGAATCCATCACAACGTGCACTTAACGCTCTCCTTGAAGGAAGGGAAAGCAGTGGGATGAAAAGCCGAAACCACAGCCTCTGTCCTTTGTCAGCAGCACAAAGCTCTGCAGCTCCAGTACCCTTCAAAGCTCCTTGCTCTTTGCAGGCGGATGGCAAGCAATTACAGAGGGTGTGCGTGTGCTTCCTCCTCAGCAATTCCCCCGACCGCGTGCCACCAGCCTGCACTGGCTCAGCCTCTGGATCAACACCGAGGACTTCCTTCAGTTAGGTGTTGAACTAAACAGGACTACAGCTGAAAGTCATACCAGTAAGGGTTATTTCATGTCTTTTTTTTTTTTTAATTCACTATGCATTCTTCATAAATTAGGCATTACCGTTTTACTATTAAGGATCCACCTCACCATGCAAGCGCTTGACTTTATATAATGCAACCATCGTTGCTTTATTTCAAGGTTCACTTGCCAATGTAGTTTGGAATAAAAAGGTGTTTCTCTAATAAAGTCAAGGAAAAGAGGTCCTGACTCATGGTAAGGCTGGATTTGGCTGTGACTATCAGCTGAGCACCCCTGCGGGGTTTGAGGAGGATATTATACCCTTGGAGACTCATCTGAACAGCACCAGCTTCTCAGTGCTGGTTCGGAGCTGATTTTGGGCACTCTACCAAAACCCCATTCTAGAACAGCAGTCACATTGTTTCAGTACATTTCTGGTCATTCTGGGGCATCTTCACCTTTTTGCCAACACAAGCTCCATGGCACGGCCATCACAGTGCTTCAAGGACTCCTGCCAGTGGGTCCAACCCATATCTGCCACCTCTGCCATGCTGCCTGCCCAGTGTCATCCTCAACTTCTGTAACACAGAAATCTGAGAAGGCTGGGATTTATCCTGCTCCAGCTCCACCTTGGAGCCCACATGAATGGGCTGCTCCTCAAGTGTCTCAGGGAGCACTTCACTCCGCCACAGCTCTGCAAACCGCTCCCACCTTAGACCAGCATACCAAAACCAGTACTGTTGGTTGGAGGTGAGACAGTGAGAAGAAATGCTGCGAGGTGAGAGATCTGCCACAGGGCAGTCACAGCCACCAGCAAAAGCAATCACGAACCACACTGGTATGGATACGGGGCACCATTCACCAGGAGCTGCTCTTCCAAGACCAAACGTGCATTTCTCATCTGGAGTGTAAAGTTCCTTCCATTAGTGCCTCCCAGTGCCAGAAAACATGAGGCAATTTAGGGTGCAAAATGTTTCCCATGGGACGTATTTTTGCCCTCATTGATGTATTCTGCAGCACAAAGCATCTCTTATATTTGAGTCTTGCTTTACGTTATGCATGCGGCAGGTGAGATGGTGATTTGGCATGACGAAATAGCTATTTCATCACATTTCCTCCTGCGAATCTACAAACCTGACCAGTTCTGCTTGTGCATGGAACATGCACTGCCAGGAGGGACACTTGAGACCCAGACCTCCTCCTTGTCCTGCCTCTTCACACTTGTGATGCCAGAAGGCTCAGACATGTCCAAGAAACGGCGGTTGGAAAATGATTGATTCACGATGGCTGCTGTTGAGACACCAACTTATCTCTCCCTTACAGAGTAGAGGAGGTCCAATAAATATAAAGTTTAATGCTACCCTGTTTAATGATATTTTCACTTCAACTGAACTGTAAAATTAACTGAGAACTTACACTAAAAAAAGACTTTTATTTTATGCTGATCATTAACTAAGGAGGTTTCGCACTTGAAATCTGTTACATTAAAGGGAACTGAAATAGCTTGTACCAATTACCTTATTCTAAGTGGACAGACTCCTTTTAAAATATTGAAACTGTCTTGAGACTATGGATGAGGAGAGAATGGCTGAATCCCAGATGGGAAGGGATCCCTGGACAGTGTCCTGCCAGCACGAGGAAGATCACTATCAGAGGTGAACATGCGAGGTTCACCTGTTGCCTGCACAAGCTGGTTTATATGTGACCATGACCTGCGGAGCCAGATGACAAGACGACAGCGGGGAAAGCCTGGTCTGGGCTGACCACAGATCAGCTGACAGCTTATTTTTCTCTTTATATGAGTACTCATCAAATATCCAAAGCGTTTGCTCAGGCAGGATTTGGAGTGATGATACTGGCAGTGCCCTGGCTGGCTGCCTTACCTCACGGAGCAGCAGCATCCATCAGATAATTTTACCTATCTACTCAACCTGATTAATCTTGCCTTTATAGTCTGGTAACTCCAGGCTTGTATAGCACACAGATAAATCCAACTCAGAAAGAAACAGAAGGAGGCTGGACAACAGGAGAAACCGTGGTCCTGCTTGCTTCATGCTCTCTCCCTCAGTGAGAATTTACCGGAGCTGTTAAGGACTCAGACTTCAAGGAGCTGCAGGGTGACGTGATGGCAGCCACTCGTACTGCTGGTCTCGTTTGCTCTCCCTCCACAGCACTTCTAATAACCAAGACAAATTACCCTGCACGCCACGTGTTCAAGCAGATCTGTCCTGGAGCTTACCTTGCCTGGGAGATGCAGGCATCTATTTCAGGGCAACCAGTCAAGGGTAAATCAGCGAAGCAAGTTATGCCCATTATTCATCAATTACAGCTATTTATTTAATGATAATAATGCTCTCTATTATTTGAGTAACAGCGTTAAGTACTGCAGGATTAGGAGAAACGCTCTCACATGCAAGGGAGTTGCTGGAATCTCAGGCCAGGAGACCTAGGAGTGTCAGTCACACTAAGGATTAGAAAATGTGGAGCAGCACCGATACACTTAAAGGCTTAAAACCCCCCAGGCACATGTGAGGAGGTGGCTGTCACCAAGGGCAGGCACCCTGCCCGATGCTTGAGCAAGTGCAACTGCAGAACGACTTTGATAAAATGATGCTTTCTGGATATTGTTTCTGAAATACATGAAGATGCAAGCTTAAATATCAACTAAACTGACAAAATCTTGTAAAAACAAAGTGCTAACCCAAATACTTTTGGAAAATTCACAGCAGTATTTTTTAAAACTCACTTCATTTCTAGCTCTCTGCGCATCTGTGGATAGACTCCGATAATATCTCAGTACTATAAATATGTAGAAATCTGTTTTCTCCGTTCATTCACATGTTTTCATTGGACACATGACCCTGTTTATTACTTCGTGTTACAGTACATAAAGTAACGCTCCTTTCCTTGATAAAACTTAATTCCGACAGAAGTCCAAGAGCTGTTGTAGACTCTGCTTAAAGCAATTCACAGCTAAACGTTTACCGAGATGTGGATTTTCTCAACAGAAAGGATCTCAGTCTTGGACTGCATGCCTGAGCCAGCAGATGATCAAGCACAGCTCTGGTCACTATTTTACACATCACTTGAAAATTACTTTTTTTTCTGGCCTTATTTCCCAAACGTCTGAGTTAAGGTTGAGAAACATCCGCAGGTTTCCTCCCTCCCTTGCTGTGGGCAGAGCGGGAGGCTTTAACGACACACACCATCAAACCCCTGTCCAGTCCCAGCCCACTCACGGCCCCAGTGCGACTCCGGCAGCACCAACCTGCCCTCGCTCCCAGGGAGGAACCACAGCCTCTGGCACCCAGCACCATCCTCCACGGGCTGCTGTGGACCACAGGCCTCATGTTCTGCAACTTAAACGATCTTCTTCAGGTTCTAATACTTAAAACAGACCAAGGTACTCAGATAGAGGTTCGTTGCTTTGTTTACCTTGTTAAGTAAATGTATCTACAAAGAACACAATAACTAATAAAGTAGCGAGCTCAGAAGAACCACCCTCAGCATAACATGCACTTAATGGGCAGACATGGAAACAGAACAAAGAAGAGAACTGGTTAAGCGGGAAAAGCAGTGAGGGAAACTGGCAACTGGGAAGAAGCAACTGGGTCAGAGGAGCAGCAGCACAGTGAGCAGGCAGAGAAGGGGAATATGCCTCCAAACAGCAGCAGGGCGAATGTGAGCTGGAGCAAGGAGCTTGCAGCCATGGGTTGAGCATCTCCCCGCAGCTCCCCTGGGATCCAGGACCCCAACACCCTTCGGTTAGCTCCACTAGAAAATACCTTCCCTTGGCTGTCAGGATTTGCTACTACAAATGACAGATCAAGCTTAAGTAACTCACCTAAATGTACATTGTCAGCTGCCCTGGAAAGCCATTGCCAGACCAGGTGTTCTCCAAGTCCTCACAGATCAGGTATCAAAAAGCCAGTTCCAGGTTTTCCCAGCATTTGCATGACATGATTTCTTGGGTTCCCTGGAATACGAGTTTCCACATACCTTCTCCACCTCCAGCCCCCAGTTAACAGCTGATGGCAGTCATCTGACCCAACCCAGCACCCCAAAGGTGGGTCTGCACCGACACCAGCTGCCCAGGAGAAGGAATGGACAGCAGCCTCTCAAAAACTGACGCACTTCTATTATTCTCTTGCTGTAGAGTCTCTGATACAGTTCTGTGTCATTATAGGTACACAATTAATTACAGACCAGTTGTAATGCACCTTGAAAACAAAAATTCTATTAAAATATAATTATTAATTCTACAGAAATGTAATTATTAATTCTATTACCACTATTGCCAAGGGCACAAACCAAGTTTGAAATATAAAGCTCTCCCTTGGATAACTTAAAAGACACACAATAAATGGTGCAAGGACACACAGTACTGTTAAAGGATCACCAGACTGTCAAGACTTTGCAAGCACAACTCAACCAGCACAAATAAATACGTATGCTTGCACAACTGCACAGCCTTCTTTATCAGAATATTTGAGTTCTGCAGGTAGTATGTATACCTGGTTTGTGGTGACTATCCTCTTTTTTATACATTAAAAGAAAGTAAGACAAAGAGACATTTTTTCGTTTTAGAAGGTGCTGACTTTGCAAGACTGAGTTTGGTGGCAAAGTACACATCACCCATTGGTTCATATGACCACGGGCTTATTTAAAGCAATAGACACATTTATTTAAACTGAAGCCAAACCTCAGCTATTTGAGTGGGATGTGACCAGCCATCCCGCTTGGCTGCTGGTTCCTCTGGGCAGAGCTGCCCTTTTTCACATGCAAACATTCAGGGAGGTTTCATGAAGGCAAGCCCTAAACTTAGAAGTCATCACCTCGAAGTTGTACATAAAACGATTAATCATGGCAACAGCAGCAGCCTGTGAAATGGAGTCATTTGGAGAATAACGCAGATAGGTATTTATAAAGCACAGGGTTAACTGCAGTATTCAAAGCCTTCTAAGTATCAATCATGCCACCCCAGAAAAGCGTGCCTTTTCCAGCATCTTACAATGAATCTGCCACTGAGCATACTTAACCAGCAAACAACATTTCAGCATGTCCTAATACACAACAAAAATCTAACTATACTCTGGAGAGGGAAAAAAAAGAAAGAAAAAAGAAGGAAAAAACCCCTTCCTGTCCCAAGTGGCCAATGCTGTATCTTTCACCAGCACTGGCCATTTCTGGCCATCAAGCTAGTGCTCCTGTATCCGGATGCCACAGGCGACCTCAGTCCTTGGCTCCTGCCCGGCTCCATCCTCACAAGAGCCCTGTGGCTTGCACCCAGACTACTATGACAAGGCTTGTACAAAGACACAAGACTCCAAGATAAACAGAAACCAGCTTCCCGTCTTCAGTGTGCGTGTGCCTGCAGCCGTTCCTGCTCTGGGCACTTCTTGTGCCGACACCGTTCTTCAGTTCACACGGCTTTTCACCTCCACACTTTACTCCTTTGACATTTGTAAATGGAGTGAACGTATCACCTCTCGGCCTTGGTTTTGCCAGATTAAACAAGCTCAACAAGCTTTTTATTTCCACTCATAAAAAAACCCCATTTTCCTGATCTGTTTGACTTGTCCTTTTCTGTTCTTCTTTCCACTGATGTTTCCTGAACACTGTTTTCTCCTCCCCTGTATATAGTGTTGTAAACAATGTAATGCCACCTTGCTCAGCAGCCTCATAATGCCCTCCAGCTACCGCCTATTCCTTCTTTGAAGCATTCCAGGGCGGCACACACCACAATAACAATTAGCACACGCTGTCTGAGGCTAGGAAACTCCAAGTAACATACAATTGCGTGTGAAAGCCACCCTCTCTGCACCTGTGAGACAGCAGCTTTAGCTGCTAAGATCTTCCCATGTACAAAGTATTGCTCAATACACACAATTTAACAGAGCATGGCTTGACACAGCCTGCGAGCAGAACACACGTGGGGCAGAGGGGAACAAGAACGCATCTTAAAGAATGAAAATAATAGGAAAGCTCATCTCCCTCTTTCTCATCGTTATATTCACAGTTACAAGCTACACATTGATTATCTTCCATTAACGTATTGTGTCCTCTTCCTTAACTTCCTAATAAAATGTTTATCTCCAAGGAAATTCTGCAGAAAAGACTGAATTTGCATATAAATAGTAGACATGTCAAAACATAAGATGCTAGGATTTGGTATTCTGACTAAGAGTGTTATACATGATTTGTATTAATTTCCTTAAATACCAGTGCAACTCCCCAGAATTCAATCAGCACCAGTGGCACAGTCCAGCCAACTGCATTACCGCTGCGTTTACTGTCGCTGCAACTGCTGATCAGGAACTGCCCTTTTCGGCTATGCCTATTTTGGGGCAATCCTTCCCATAATCTAAATGCAGCTTCTTAATTCTGCACTTCATGAAGGGAAATGGGACGACAGTAAGCTTTTTAGATGGGATAAGATTAAAAAAAACCTAACAGAAGGGAAGCTCGTTTTTCCAGGGGAAAGGTGGAGGCAGGTTTGCCAGCAGGAGCACCAGGCAGCGATCTGCAGCCGTGGGGCTTGCAGCCGGCATGCTCGCCACCAGCGCTGGCACATGCAGCATGCAGGGGGCTTTCTGGCTCTTGGAGCTGCAGCACAGAAGAACATCCCAAAGGAAAGCTAATCTCTGCAGATAAAGATCCACCACGATGGCTTTCAAATTGGAGCCAGAAGAACCCTGAATGCTAAAGGTGAACTTCAATTAAAGATCCGCTGTGCATTTTGCTCCAGACCATGATAAAATCTTCTTTCCCTGCCAACAGCAAAGTCTCCTGTGAATGCTTTTTTTTTTTTTTTTTGAAAACTGGCTATTTTTGAAAGCCAGCTTAGAAAACACATGTGCTCTAGGGTATAAAGAAGGCAGCGCTGTGTGTCAGATGTAATACTGGGAGATAGAGCTTAGTATATTGACATTATAAAACCCGGGTAGCAACGGGAAATAATATTTTTACAAAGGTTACAAACATGAAGGTAAGACCTAAGGGCAATTTTCCAGATGCTGCATAGTAACGTGGTACTGTGTGTTCTCTCTTCTACCACCGAGCTAAGCGAGGTGAGCAATGCAAACCAGAGCTGCGATGATCACCAGCCATATGGCTGCGAAGACCTCTGTCCTGATGCCAAGAGTGGGCACAGTGTTCGCCAGGCAAGGAAGCGAGTGCCCGGCCGGCAATTCCCTGGCACGTGGAGCATTCTCCCAGCTCCCACGGCCAAGGCGCATCCAGCACATCTGCACCCCCCGTGCTGACAGCCTTCTGCAGCTCACTTACTATCTCGTTCCTGCATCCATAAATCAACTTCATGTATGTCCCAATTCAGGAACAATGCAATAAAATACACCCTTATTATTGGAATATAAACCTTTTTTTTTTTTTTTTTTTTTTTGAAAGAAACATTTTTTTCTATTAGCTCCCGAGACTGTCTCCTCGGTTATGGAGAATTCTGCCCATAACACAGCAGAGACATCTGCTGCACAGCCCAGAGGGTGATCCTGTCCCCGTGCAGCCAACTCTTCTACATGCCGGCCACTACCACCTGTACTTCAATGCTGAGGAAAGCAAAATAAACACCAGTCACAGGAAAATGGGGGATAACAGAAACTTCTTCCACCCATATTTGAAAAAAGCCAACAACTATTTCAAGCAGTCAGGCAAACATCACCCAGATGGCAAGTTTGCTGCATCCTGGATGAAAAATACTACGCAGCCAACAAACCCATATGGCCGACCAGAGAAGCCACATAAAGATAACGATATGCCGTACAAGCAAAATGTTAATGAATTAGGCTCAAAGTAGATAAAAATCTGCTACCTGGTAGATTAACCTGTTCATGGAATCAATGCATGTATTTATTTTAATATTTAGTAATTCATAGCCAAGGGACGGGCAGGCACAGTAAATTCAAAGATGTTGGCCACAGCCCACCTGTGCAGCCCCCTTCTGCTCTCCTCACTCCTATATTTGCCCCTTTTTCATCTGGAAAAGGGGTCTCACAACCTTTAAATTACCCTTAATGGGGAAGGGATGAGACTTACAAGCAGATGGTCAATAAATAAGATTCTGGAAAAATCCCCCACTGCCTGTGGATTTTCTTCTTTAAGGAAGCCTGCCCAGGTCGCTGGAGGATTGCTACGCTCACTTCCATATACCTGCTGGCAGCAAGAAAAATGCAGAAAGGGCTGAATCACTTGAACCAATGACCTCGGTAAGTGCCAAATACCAATGCCTTCAGGGCGATACATAATGCGAATACATACAGTTACCATCAGACAAGGTGAAAAAATAACAGTATTTAACAATATCAAGAGTTAAATCACAGAGGGAGTGAGAAACTCATAATTTACCTCACTTTTATTTAAGCTACACAGAAAAGCAAGGTGGCCTCAGGTACTTCGCTGTGATTATAAATAACTTTTATAATACTGCTGTGGACATGAGACACAATGGATGGGGACAGGACTCTTGTGTCACATAAGGGACCTGGCAAGACATATAGGGGACCGACGGAAAAAAATGATGTTCCACCTCACAGGCGGTGATCACAGCATTTTATCGGACAAAGCACCTGCAAGTTCTCTGCAGGCATCCCGGCGGAGGACAGCCGGACGGAGAAGCAAGGATGTGCCTCACCAAACACTCATGAAAAAGGCACGAGGAGAAGCAAATCCAGGCAGCAAGTATGGGGGCATTTGGCACCGGGGACTAATGAGCATCTGAACACTGAATGAGATATGCACCCTGAGATAGATAAGCCAAAAAACCCACAAAACCCAAACAGCTGCAAATGGAAGGATGCACAGAGGGGAGAGCCTATCAGAGGTGTCAGAGTGAGCTGGCACCGACCAGCACACGAATGGCCTTTCACACCCAGGTAAGGTGGCTCACACCGAGCGGCTGCAGAGACACCTGTGCTCTGCCATCACCACCATCTTCTCCATGGCTCCCATCAATGTGAGAGACATTTTTGTTGGCTGCTGAGATGACACTGAACTGAAAAAGCTGTGGAGGGAGCTGACAACATGAATCTTTTATATAGGGATTAATCAATTAAAAGGCCATTACAGCAGGAAATGTCGGGATGCTGGATGGCCAAACAAATCTGTATTTATGCCCTTCTGCCTGGAATTCCCCACTTGCTCTTTACCATCACCCTGAGTCATCCCTCGTTCAGTCTGTTCTGAAAAGGAAGGTGGACTGTCTGGGGAGGAAGAGTATTTCTGCTGCCCCAGCCACTCTGCCGGCATTGAGAGGTCCCGGCCAGATGCACGGACACATCAAAAGACGCAATAAAACGCACAAGCCCTTAATGTATATTTAACTTCTCAGAGGCTTTTGAAGGCTGCGAGCCTTGCTGCCTCTGTGCTGAATTATCCCCGATGCCCCCTCCAGCTTGCGGGGAGCCTGCGCGCGTACCGCTGCAGCGGTTTCCATGGCAACAGCGCGATCTGAGCCAGGATTCCTTTCTCATCAGTCGAGATGGCTCAAGTATCCATTACACATTACTGTGGCGGATTGAATAACAAACACAAACGCTAACAAATCAATGAGACGCGCAGAATTTTAAGCCCTGCAAAACGCTTGCTTTCTTCCGTATTCCCACGAGCCTGAGGCTCCCGAGCCAAGTTCCAGCGAAGGGATTTCAAATTTGGCAAGAATCTAGGTGACAGATCCTCCTGAAGTGCAAATTGCCACAGTTCCACTGAAGTCAGCAGAGATATGACAATTTACACCCACTTAGGTTCTGCCACTGGGTAATTAGCACATTGCAAATAACTGGAAACATATTCCCAAATAAGAACACTCTTAAGCTTGAAGCAAGAATGTTTAAGTAAGAAAAAAAAAAAACAACACACCACATTTCTTCCTAGGATTAAGCAAACTTGCAGGCTTCTCTGCTGCTTTATTCTAATATATTGCCAGCTTACGCCAAAATTTTAATTTATTTACCAGTCTTTTTGTTTCTCTAACGAAACCAGGATGAAACCACAAGAGTGTTATCTGCTTGGATGTACCTGATGTACTTCATTTGACACACTTCCCTCAGTACCAACCAAATGCTCTTTCTCTACTGAGCTGTTTAATTCTCCATGCCACCCCAGGACCTTACAACCCTAATTTTTTGCTGGCATTAAACTACATCAAAGATCTGTACACAAAATATAACAACATGCAATGAGAAGAAGTAAACTGTCATGTTTGCCACTTGTAACATGGGAAGGGCTGCCACCTTTCAATCACATATAATACCTATGTTCTGTATCATTTCTCTCTTAATCAATATCCAACAAAGTCAAGCATAACAAACCTCTTATTCTTTCACATTGGACTGACTGGTCTAACATCAGTCCCAGACAAATCAGTGGAAAAATTGCTACAAGGATCAGTTAATAAAGAATTAAAGGATATGACTACAATTGATGCTTGCCAACCTGGTTTCATGGGAAACAGTTCTTGTCAAGCAAACCTGATTTCATTCTTTGAGGAAGTGCAAAGTCTGGTTGACAAAGACAACGTATTTGCAAGGCACTTAACATTTTGTACTACATTTGACTTAGTACCAAACAGCATTCTAATATTTAAAAAATATTGCTATGCATATCTGTAACTCACACATTTAGTGGATTAAAAGCTGGCTAGCTGACAGATCTAAAAAGCAGTGGTCAATTGGGAATTATAATTGAGTAGTGAGCTTTAGGAGAGGAGGCTGCACCCTGGACAGCAATGACTCTGGAAGAGTGAAGGCTTTGGAGTGGACAAATGACTCAGGCCAACGGGCACACAGCCATCAGACTGAACTGCTGTCATGAATGGCATTTACATGGGAGAAAAGTGGCTGGAGAAGGTTTCTGTGTGACAGCTGGACAGAGATACCAACAGACCCCTTCCTTTGCCCCAGCGATAACTGCACAGCTCTGCCACACCAGTCTGCCCAGCTAGAACAGTTTTAAAGAAGGGAAATGTCTAAAGTGGCAAGAATGCCTTTCCCTGTCCTGTTCCTGGGACATGGATGCTTTTTGTGCCCATCCAGCAGCACAAGCTGTGCAACTGCAGCAGAAGGTGCAGTGCAGCCATGCGAGGCCAAAGGCACCCTCTGCTCTTACCTACAGACCATGCGCAGCCTCTTCATCGATCGTCCCACATGTGAGCTTGCTGGTGGGAAGTAAAAAAAGGCAGAAACACCCAGGAGTCAGAGGTGCCTGCTACTTGCTACTTTGCATCAGCAGCAGGGATTGCCAAGAGCTGGAAGCCTGCAGCCCACCCCGGCACCCAGCTGCCCCTGCCTGGCATCAGGCCACGCAGAGGAGCCAACTACCCTCTGATAATGCCTCTGATGCCAGGAGCTCACATTTCTTCTCCGGCAGGTTATTTCAAAGGCCCGGAGTGCTGAGTCTTGGAAATTTAACGTTACTTCCACATCTCAAGAACAAACGAAGCCACTAAACAGTCCCTGCTTTCACCTGCTAGCAATGCACCCTTTCTCCCTCTCATCTGCTCTGAGAACCTCCTGCACAGGAAACCAGTGGGGAGCAAGTTCAGGGCAGGGTATCCATGAGATGAGCCAGAGGTGGACTGATGGTCTGTGGCAAGACTTGCCATGCCCACTTAGCCCCTGCCCGGGCAAAAAGAAATGAAGACAGAGAGAGCCCCAGAGGTTTAAGGAATGGGATGCACGGCCCCAAACCATAAGCACCCTCCATCTGCAGCCCTGCTCAGGGTGCCAGACTATTGAGAATTAAAGCCTGCTTTAGTAATTTCTACATCAGCAGATCACTTCAGGCTTTAAGTAACATATAGGTGTGTTTAACACTATCTGACAGGGAGTGGGAGCTCTTCTTTCCAGTGTCTGGTTTGCCGCCTGTCCTCGCGGCCGAGCCATCCTTCCCTGTCCCGTCCCTCACAACAAGGTTCATTATTAGCCAGGGAAACAGAGGGTGTCCGATAGCAAGGGGGGAATAAATCACTGTTCTCGGCTAAATGGCGTAGTGCGGATCTGCTGGAAACGCCGCCTTTTACCAGCAGTGCAAATAATGAAGATTGCATGCACCGGGGCCAACGCAATGAGCCGCTGCGCTATTGATGGGCTATTTGTACAACTCCAGGAGTTACGTTTCAAAAGCAAGCTCGATTAAAGGCAGCACCTTTGTTCAGAAGCTGAGGATTAATACTGCTCCTCAAGACAATGCACAGGTTTCCCAGCCTCAGGAAAAGCGACTCATGCTTGTGCCTGCCCCTTTAGCCATCGCTGCCTTTCAGATGCGACCGACACACCCCCCCATCACACCACTCACGTGCGTCTGGGTGCGTGTGTGCAAGGGAGGATCGTTAGAGTATGTTGGCAAACGAATCTTCCAGGAAACAAATTCAGAATTTAATCTGTGGAGGATTATCCACTGGCAGACAGAAAATAGAGACATTATTGCAGTAGATCCATCCCATTTAGCTGTCTTCCATTTCTGACAACCACCAGCGCGAGAAGCACTGGAGGAAGGCCTTTGCAGGAGACATCAGGAACTCTTGAAGGCACTATCCTCAATCCTTCCACTGTGCAGCTACTGCACTGGCAGACAGAATGAGATCTGTGAAACATGATTTATCTACAGAATCAAAATTATAATTTACATTTTAATAAATAATGCTGCAACAAACACCTCAAAGTATCTCATCCCCAGCGCCTAATTTTGTTGATGCCAGTCTGCATGTTCCACCGCTTACCATTTTTAACCTGAAACTTATGGGACCACTGACTTTGTAACCTGTTTACACCATTCTCCAGTCAGGTCATCTGCACTTATCTCCAAAGGGAAAAAACCCACCCAAGTGGGTGACAACCATCGTACACTGGAAATGACATTATCAGTGTAACCTTCATTAAAAGATGCATTCAGACCAGTGCTTCCAATGGAAAGTATTCCATCTGGTGTCCCAGCTGCCACTCAAAGTCAGCAGAGAGCCTGAGCCACAGAGCTGGGACTGACCCACAGAGACCAGCTTGGAGGTACTCATGAACTGGGGCTTTTAAATACCAAGTAACTGAGTAACTTCATGGCTCCAATTTAGCAAATAAAAATTTTGCAAATAATAACTCACACGAGAGAACTGGGAAAGTCATTCATGTTAGCTACACCACTTGAAGTAAGAGGAAAATCCAGTTTGGTCTGGATTCTATTATTTTTTTTCTGGTTGCGTCTGTTTGTTTTTTTCTGGTGAAATTGCTAAAAAGCAACACACTCAGTAACAGGGCACAACACCCAAACTAGTATCAGGGAATGACTTACGGGCTTAATTCTCTGCAGGAGTTTGCAAAAAGTGCATAACTTCATATTATTAGCATATAAAGATGAAAGCACTATGAATCTGTGCAAGAATGCACAGTATCTTTAAAAAAGAAATACAATGAAAAATAAAATCACAGGTGAAAACCAGACATTGGCTGTGACAGCACCTGCTCAAGTCAGAAACAAGAACCAGTATTTCAAACTGTTGTAATTTATCACTCTTTGGGTTTACTTTTTAACCAAAGAACAGTAGCTTCTCTTCCTGATTTTTTTCAATGTATATAAAAGTACAAATTAGTACATTAGTGTAATTGTGGGGTGGTTTTGGTTTTTTTCTTTAAACAGGAACATTAACACATTAGAGATACTCCAAGCCTTCAAAACTTTTCAAAATGTTATTCTTTAAGTAGTGGTACATGTTAGTAAATAATTATCTTAGAAATAGAATAAGTCAAAGAGGCTTTTGCACTAAAAGCATCTCTGCCTAAATCCTACCTGCTCTGCAGTGGAACCTTTTATTCTGCTCCTTTATATGCATACGGTTTACATAGATCTTGAAACCCTTGGGTTCAGAAGTGCCTTATTACATTTAAAAGCCTTTGGATGGCAGCAGAAAAGTGTTCTGCACTATAAACCAGAACACAGCTGAGGTTTGATGGGTTTGCTTCTCCTTTCTACCCCACAAAACGCTTTCTAAATGCCATTAAAATTTAGCATACGCCATAATAACCAAGCTGCATTTTTTCCACATTTAAGTCAATTGACTTTCAAGTTTTATCTTTCCATGTACTTTGAATCAAATAAAGTTATTTCTGCAGTTCAGTGGGAGGATACTGTGGAGTATCTCATTTTGATGAGAAGCAGTTCCATGAGCAAAAGTCCAGATATTCAGTGAAAAGTGCCAGGGGCACCAGAGACAAAGCAGGAAAGTTCTAAAATTCTGTGTGTTTTGCAGCTACAGTTAGCTTAAATTAAGGGGAAAAAAACCCAACTAAAAATCAGCAAGAAAATCAAAAATCAAATACAAAATCGCTACACCTGGCTAAGGAGCAGTTCAGAGCACTAATCCCCTGGGCAGAGGCACGGGCACCGTGCAGGACGCAGAGCGAGCGGTGGCACGCGTGGCAGTGCCAGCAGCGGTGTGTGCCGCTGAGCCGCCTTCGCCGACGAACCGCAGCCACAACGTGCCAGGGGCACTGACAGGAGCTGAGTGGGAACAACCGGAGCGAAGCCCATAGGAAGCTGGGCTCCGTGCCTCTTCTGGGTCAGGGAGCTCAGGGCCAGGCTCCTTCCCTGTTACTGGGGGCTCTACTCTTTACAGCACAGGGGACATTTTGCTCAGAAAGAAGCCGCTCCTCCCTGAGAAGAGGGAACTGCCGTGAATGCTTGATGTGAGGCCCAATGTCACCTTGCCAGCAGAGGAGGGCTCTGGCTTGGGTCGTGTCCAGCGATGGTCACACTCTCCTGGTGGAGGTCACCTCTCCACAGGGTTCGCTGACAGTCTCCAATACCACAAGGGAGGAAGAGAGCTCCTGCCAGCACTCTTTAGGGGAAAGAGACTGTGAAGGGAGGCCAGGAGCAGGTGAAAATGCAGGCAAAGTTTGCTTTTTACATAAATTGGAGGGCTGCTGATCCATGGCCAGGCCCAAAATTAACTCCTGGCAATACTGACCCAGTGCAGGTTGAGACACTGGACAGCGCGGTGGGAAGGGAACCTCAGTGGAGGTCAGAGACCTCGTGGCTCAGACAACAGGGCCCTGTGGTCCTGTTTCATTGGTAAAATGGCCTTTTGTGTCCTGTCCGTAGTCCAGGTTTCAAGCAGTTTTATATCTAAACTAGCCAGTAGCTGAGCCATGTTGCCCAAAAGGTGAATAATGCCAAGGTGACATCATCCAGGGAGAGCTCTGGTGACCCATGCAGTTAGACCCCTCTCGGCAGCATCTCTAACATTAAAAATATAATTACAACCATCAGCTCGCACCAACATGTGGGAAGGGGAATGATTTGCATCTGAACTGCAGCCAAATCAAAGCAGAAGACTTCTGGAAAAGGACCCAGCAAGGCATTTACCTGGAAAATCCTCCCATTTAAAGTCACAGATTAAACACAGGGAGTCATACTGGAAACGTTGCTCCTTCCAGCTTAGACAGGATACAGAGGCTCAAATGAACTAAACCTAAGTTACCTTCAAAGGAACCAACATTGAGTCTCCAGTTCACCATCTGCTTGGACTGATGGAAAGCTGACACCATTGGAAAGCCCATGGAAAAGAGATCATCAGACAAACAAGTATTTTTATAGAAGGCAGGAAATCTACAGGTGGTAAAAACAGGGCAATTCTTCCTCAACTCAGGCAGAGCACCCAGCAAGCCTCGGTGGAAGTACAATTTATCACATTTTAGAATTACCTCCTGGCCCAGTGATGGACTTTTCATCATTTGGAACATTTTAGGCTCTGAACAAGGTTAGAAAACACACTGCAGGGCATAATCCACCTTTGGCTCAAAAGGCAGGAGAAACCACTTAACAGATTTGCCCTGCATCTGGTTTCTGTGATTCAAGGCTTTGGAAATTACAAAGACTTAAGGCAGGAAATGTATAGCTCATATTTGATTATGATTTCCTTCAATTGATGGCACTGCTGCTAGAGGCAGGGGGAGCAAACCTGAACCATATTGCCAAATGGGCCACTTAATGCCCCAAGACCAAGGGGATGAAGTTGCACACTTTTAACAAACATTTATTAAAGTTTGAAAAAATGGGGCATTTATCTTCCTGTAATTTCTTCCCATATTTTGTGACAAGACATAGACATTGCTCACCCTGCAGTGGACCAGGAGCACGAGCTTGCTGCGACTCATTTGCTTGCCCACAGGTAACCTTGTAATGCATGCAGGATCTATTTCTTAAGAGCACATAAGCAAACCCTAACTTAAAATACTTTGGCCAACCACAAAAAATTAAAGACTCTTTCCCTGGATTTTGCCTTCTTTCTTATCTTCCCTTGCCAGACAATATAGAAAGTGGAAAACACAGCTGCTCTAAATTCAGGTTGTCATCTCAAGTCCCAATGATGCTTTCAGACACTCACCCTAACTCATGGGATCCTGGGACGTGTTCGAGCAGTTTTTGAGTGCCACACAGATTTGGTCTGAGGAGGGTCTTCTAAAGTCACTGGTGGCTCCACGAACATCCATGATTTAGTTCCCCAAATATTTGTATCCCATGAAAGTTGGGAACCTCTCAATTTTACAATTTTTATAAGGCAGAGAAAAGCCATTAATAAGAGTGAAGCCTACAAGAACCCCAAAGGGGGAGGGGAAGAGAAATCAACACTGGAAGAAAAGATCAAATGAAGCTCCGGTGACAGATGGTGCTCTACAAAAGGTCAACCCTTGGCTCATTCTGCTGTTCATTATTTTTTAAGAATCTGACATTGGCATTACTGCAAGAGTCCAGTGTTATGCAGATAATAAAATGCTATTTTATAGTTCAAGGTCTCCTGCAAGTACAGCAAAAAGTTTGCAAAGTGATTCCAACGTGTTGCAGGCTCTCCTAAGGATGCATGTGCCAGCAAGTGCATGGGCAGCTTGCAAAGTGAGGCTGAAAGGCAAAAGTTTCACAGCTCACCTGCCTGGCCTCCTGCTTACTGAGACTTTTTCACCACTGTTTCCTATTTCTCACCCAGAACAAGACAGCCAAGGTCTATCTACACAGGCTGTACAGCTCACGGGTCCAACAGGAAATGTCCCTTGTTGAGCTTCCTTACACGTGAAGACATTTTAACAGCAGAGATGGCACTGGTCCCTCCGCAGCAGCGAGGAGAGCAGCAGGGAGAGGAAGCCAGTGAATACAACAATTCAGCAGAGCAGAAGAAACCTTCTCCTGTTCTGCAACTGTGGAATTGTTGTTGCAATGCAATAAACACTCCAGAAGAGTTTCATGTTTGCCAATGACAGGCCTGTTAACAAGAGGCCAGTTTCCCCCTGCCAGGAGCTGTCACCTTGACTCATACAGAAAATGACCCTGCAGCCCCTGCAGTAAACCTGCTTCCAGAGCAAATCTCACCTCCCCAGCGGGCAACAGCAATTTAGAACGGCACAAAGAAAGAGCCTGGCTCAGGTCTGATCAAACTCTCCTTTGTTGAGATGTCTGCAGTGCTGCCGACCTGCAGCTGCCCCCACTGGCTCCTCCATCACAAGGACGATGCCCGACACAGAACCACCTGCCACACCGCGGGGGCCTGGGCACGTCTTCCTTGGCCGTGGCTTTGGGAGGGTCTGCCCCGGATCCTGCAGTGCCTGCCCCTGCCTCCCCTTTGCCTGCCACCGGCACTGGAGCTGACAGCTACCTCAGGACAGCTGCCAGAGCATGAGGAACAGCTACTTAACCTCCTCTGCCCTCAAGGGCTGGCTTAACCAACACCTGCATATGGCCCTGCTGCACTGCTTACTATTCCTGGGTCCTGTATGACCCAGCCAAGGTGGGCTGGGGGATGCTCTGAGTCTGGGGAGTTGCTCTCCTCTGGGAGGGCAGCTGGCAGGAGCAGAGGACAGCAACCATCAGCTGCTGCAGCAGGAAAATATCTCTCTGCTTTCTCTTTTGGACTAGCAGGATGGAAAACCAGCAACAGACTCATCAATATGCATTCCACTTAAGCATTACCAGTCCTTCCCTTTACCGGAGGAAACAAAGCACAACCTTCTTCCAGCTTCAGGTATGAGTAATCGGAGAGATGAGCTTGAACAACAGCAGCAATGTTACAAAACAAAAAAACCACCTGGAGGAGCCCACTAACAAAATAAGACACATTTCTGTTACAGGGAGCCCTACATTGCCTCTGAGAGACGATCAGCGTAAGTGTGATTATATCAATAAAAAATAAAAACATCATAAAAAGTAGCCAGGCAGAGATAAGTTTATTACTAATTATGAGCAGCGCAACATGCCCTCACTCCTTGTAAAATAAAATGAAGTCCATTTTTAATATCCGCTTCCATGATTTCCAGATAATAGACAAATTTACTTCCAAGGTCATACCTCGTTTAACACATCAAGAGTTTTAGCCACATGTAGGGGAACCACCAAAGGCCTCCTGCTTGCCACAGAACCAAAGTGAATGTACAAGCGTGTGACTGTGTTTTATCTTCCTCCTTATTAAGTGGTTATCAGTAAGTAAAATCTGAAGTTCATTTTAGAGACAGGGTAACTTCTACATAAATCTGAAGGACTTACAAAGTCCCAGAACATTTAGGATACCCTGAGTTTTTTTATCCAAGTACAACAGGAGCAAGCACCAGCTGCACAGCTTAAGTACTGTAGGCACTTTACAACCAGACAAAACACCCACGCTACGTTTCCACTAAAAATACAGGGATAGGTGCCAGCACAGACTCTGTGATGCTATACACCCGCACGCCCAGCTGTAAAACAACGATACATAGCTGGAAGCCAACGTGCATTTTCCAAACCAAGTGGCCCATGGACAGGAGCCCTGGTTTGGCAATTCAAGCTGTTTTACAGCAGCAAATGAAGATCAGTCAACGAGAAGTGGAAAAGCCTTTCATATTCTCCACACATTTTCTAAACTCCAGCAATTCTCAGCACTTTGAATTTAAGCCTTAAAAGGTTTAATGAACTTCTAATGGATTCCTGAGAAGGAGCGAGCAGCAGCAGGCATTACCTTCGGGAACTGGTCCTCCAATATCACAAGGGTGAACTAAGAAATACAGAAATGCAGAGCCCCCTTGGATAGCTCGAAAAATGGTCTATGCTACAACAAGCGGAATTACAATACCTGCAGCCTAGCAATGGAGTGACAGCCATGGGATATTCGACTTATCAGGCGCTTTTTAGAGTCTGCGTTCAGTTGACTGTGAATGAAAATGTGTATAAGTAAACGTAGAGCACACTGGCAATGATGTTAAACGATGCTTCGTATAATTATTGCTATTCTGTGGTACCATTAACAGGCAAAAGCACAGAATCATAATGACCATGTTCACACGGCAGTCCGGGTTTGTTGTCTGACACCACATGGCCATAAAACCTCTCCAGGAACACAGCTGCTGATGGCACAAGACCCACAGGCAGACAGCAAGAGTCTGTTTTGGCAACAGACAACCCATTTTGTGCATGAAAAACATCAGCACTCTTACTGCCGCAGGCTGAAATAAGGCCTTCTCCATTTACCCGAGAGTGGCCAGAGCACAGACTGTACAGGCAAGACTCTGGCTCTCACCCAGCCGTGTCTTCCCAGCTCACGCCGCATTAAGTCCACATGGCTCAGGATGCTCACAGACTGAGGTGCTTACAAACTGGGATGCTTGCAAACTGAGATGCTCATGGCCAGGGTCTGCATGATCAGGCTGGAGTCCTGCTGACCTGCTTCCCAATGCCCCCACCCTTGCTTCAACTCTAACAACAAATCCAAATTTTTACAGCTCTCAAGATTATTGTGAGCAACTTGAAAGCTTTTCCTCTCTGAGACAGAGAACTTCAGAGCAAACCTCTGAAGGCTTTTGTGGGAAGCACCAGAGCAGACCCATACACCATTCTTGTTTATGAGAAGACCAGCAGCAAGACGGGAGTAGGTCGGTACTGAAGCACTTTCCACAGCAAAAGGGACCATCTTTACATCTGTAACTCTCCTAATGAAACTGAGCAATCACCACAACATAAAACCCTCTACAGCTCCGAGGCACTGAGCCTCGGTATTTTATTTCTCAACTGTGTACCTACCATTTAACTCTGAAAAATATTACTTATAAAAGATGATTCCTAAAAGCAAAGTTCTGAATTTTATTACACCTCTGGGCTAGATCGGCTGATCTTTGAAGAAATAAGGTTGTACCCTTTTCATTTGATATCCACAGGACAATATTTTAGCCGTAAGCAAGGTTGGACAATAAAGATCTGCAGGGCTCTTGCCATGTGATGTGTTTTAGGCAGCAAGGCTGGCACTGCCAGGCTCAAAGGGCTGCCATGTGGCCTTAATAACGCAGCACACTGGAATTTGATGGATTGTCGCTACCAAGGTGGCAAGATACCATTCAAAAGGCTGGGAAGTAGATGGAGCATGTGAAAAGCACTCAGAAGCACAGATAAAAACAACAGAGTAACATTCAAAAAGCCAGAGCAAGAAGTAACAAGGAATCCCTGTGATGCCACGCTTGCTAGCAGCTGACGCAGACGTCTTAACCCCAATAATCAAACACAGCTTCCCATTTCTCAGAGTTCTCTGCTTATAATAAGTATTTGTATTAAAATTACTGCACTTCAACTTTGTTCTGCTGCATGACCCACCACACTTGTCCCTTTTTGAGCCTTATTTACTCCTTGGAGAGAGCAGGATGCCCACTTGGAGACAGCCGTGAGGGACCATTCCGCCGAGAAGCGGCTGGACACCGATAAAACCTCTGTGCCAAGCTGCATGCAGGTAACCCAGCAGAAGATGCTCGTGAGGGGGGAGAACGAGGGAGAACAGCTACCGGCCAGCCCAGGAGAGCACGCTTGACCAACGCAATGGGGAGATGCCCCTGCGACCCCAGCTCCTGCAGCTGCTTGAGAACAACTGCGAAGGGGAAGGCACCAGAGTGCGGAAGCCCTTGGCCAGCCACAAAAACAGCTGCCAAGAGGAGGCAAGGGGCTGTTCCTGGGCAGTTGTATAGTGAGCAACCCACGGCCATCACGATGTGGAAACCCAGCTGAAGCCACGCTCTTGTTTTTTTTCAAAATACCCCAAAATGTCACTGCATCTGCAGGAAGGGAGTAGCTTATTTCAAGGTTATTTAGCCGAGTTCACCTTGAAGGTCAAATGCACTGCTATTTTAAAGACCCATCAAGTTCTATTCTTATTTCCCTACCAGTCTCTAAAGCCAAATCTTTCCAGTTAAGTTATGGTGATGTTAGGAACCAGTGCAACCAGTAAGCATTGCCAAAGTCACAACAGGCAGCGCTCTGGTCCAAGGATGGCCAGTGAGCCATCTGCCCAGGATGTTGGAGCTGCAGCGGGGTCAAGTGGGCTTTGATACGGTGTGGGGACACTGAGGGAGCCACAGGCTGTGACACCTTCTCTTTCTCTCTCCCTTTGGCACAACCCTTTGAACAAAAAAGTTAAAGCTCTGCTGGAGGATCTGAGGCCTCTTCTGCATCTGAAACAGTAAAAGTGTCCCCATAGGGGACTGGTGGGGAAAGCCAATGGAAAAGCCTCTCCTGATGTATGCACAGCGCTTTCTGCACCCATCGCAACTGCAGAGGCAGAAGCAAACTGAGATGTGTGGGCACGAGCAGGTCCCCAGGTGATGACAGGGAACCGATTCCTGCAGCTCTGCCTTGTCCATTGCTTTCCTGGTTGGGTGTCAGACCTGGTTGGGTGTCTCCTGTGCCAACAAGCTGCCACTGTGCACACTTGGTGTGTTGGGAAGGATCTGGTAACTTCTTCTCAAGTGCAAATTCTTCTTTTTTGTTATTAAAAAAAGGTAATAATTTCTTCCTGATGCGCTAACTCATACGTTTCCTGGAGTGAAGAACAGACTTTCACTCAGGATACGGTGCAGTGCTACATGTCAAAGACTGGCTCAAAACCAGCACAGTGTAATGAGCTGACGCTTCACAGAAACATGTGCAGAGAGCTGCCCGACACAAGCTACCAAAATAGCTTGAAATCGCTATATATTGAAAACTAGCTTCTATTTTAACTGTGATTTAATCCATACTTTTTCTTCGGTAAATGTGCCGATAAGTGTTTGCTGCTTGCAAATTGTCATGCTAAGCAAAACACAAAGTCAATTTGCTTTAAAAGAAATTGATTCAAGAGCATTAGATTCCTCAACACTTCTTCCAACAGAAAGCAGGGTTTGAATAACAATTCAATATTCAACCCCAAAACTTTGGTTTAACTTTTTAAAGCACCCGAGTAAGTTTTTTAAGCAAGGTGCGACTCGCAGGATACTGCCCATCCGTCACCACCCCCCTTCCCAGCACATGTTTCCAACCAGGAGCTTTGCAGACAAAGCGAAGCGTTGTCCCGAGCAGACCCACGTCAGCTCCGGTGAGCAGATCCATCAGCCTACACTGCCTGCAGACTGCAAAACCTAGGTTTCCTCCCGGGTCACGCCAGGCCATGTTCTGGTTAGAAAGGTGGGTTTTGCCGGCCATTTCAGACGCCAGGAGATGGGAACAACTGACGCACCAGTGCCTCCAGAGCAGCTTGCCTTGCAGCCTGGAGGGCTGGCTCTGAAATCCAGCCGCGCTGCACCAGCCTGCAGAACGGGCACAGCACGGCATGGCCCACCTTGGCCTGGCCCACCTTGGCCTGGCCCGGTCCTGCTGCCAGGCACCGGCCCTGTTAAACAAGCATTTGGCAAAAGTACTTTTAAGCGGCATCTGGGGTTTTAATGAGCTGCCTCCTTGGAAGGCCAGGAGAGGACAGAGAGGCTTCCCTGGGGAATCCGGCTGTTCGCTCGGCGCTGCACGGTGACAGCGGGCGCTGCCGACGGTGCGTCACATGCACATCCAACTGTGCAGCATCTAGGGACGGGCAGCCCAGGCAAGAACAGGCAGGCCCTGCCCACTCATAGCCCTGCTGCAGGGGCATCACACAGGAGTTACCCGAGACTGCAAACTGGTCCTTCATCCACGGGGATCAGGCAGGATCAGCACTGAAAAGGGAGGGTTGCCAGCAAAAAACCCTTCCCTGGGTTACCTTTGCCTTCCCCTCCAGACTCCCTTCGCTATCAAAATGCCTCAAGTGCTTGTAACGAAGGCAAATCACCCTTCGATTGCAGTCGTATTTTGAATAAGCAATTTCAAAAGCTCACATGCTTTGCTTAGAAAAGTAGAATTAAATGAAGGTATTAGAGGTCTCAGTTTCAGCATGAAACAATGAGATGCGACTTTTTGCTTCCTGCTCATTTTACTCCATGCTGACATTGCTGAAAATTTTATTTTTTAAAATATTTTTTTTCCAATAATGTGCATCTGCAATCAAATGCAGGCACAGCGTAGTTATCTGACAAATTAAAAATTCTGTGGTATTTTCCCCTCAACAGTTTAATGTCCTGATTACTTAGAAAAGCGTATTCTCTGCAAAGCTGCACCCAGGCACTCAGTTTTTGCTCTTACTGATAAATGTAAGCAATAAAAATATGTTCTATTCTACAGCACTGCCTATTAAAATGTAAACACAGCTAGAAGGTTTTGAGCAGGCTACAAAAATGCTTTAGTCAATAGTCAAAGCAAAAGGCTGTCTGAGGCTGCTTAAACCTGGCACAGCATGCAAATACACCAGCCAGCGTGTTCCACTAGAGGTCAATGTGAAGGTTCTGTAGGTGGCAGACCAGGGGAAGATGGTTCTGGGGCTCTTTGGATATGGTTCCTGAAATCAGGACCTGCAGTGAGGAGTAGGATGTAGGTTTGGTGGGTGCAAGAGCAACCCGCGTTTCGCTGGGCTGGGGCAAAGGCAACCGCATCACGACGTTCTCCCTCACCCAACGAAGCCCTTCCGATAGCCGTGGGAAGCATTCGTACATGGCCGATATCGCGGGCAATTTTCCTATCCCTGAGGTCAGAAGTACATTTACAGCCTGTGTTAAGCAAGATGCTGATGAATTAAAATTCAAAATGTCCCTCATGAATAATTCACTGAATGCGTGCAAGTAAATTATAGCAACATAAATATATATGTATATAAATAGATACCTATATATGCAAATTAATACATTAAAGGCTTAAGTTATCTGCAAGGAAAAATACCAGCTACATAAGAATGTTTGCTTAATACTGGATCAAACATGTGAAACTATAACTAAAGAAACAGTCTGTAAATGCATCAAACTACAGCGTAAAGGGGTCCTCATACCCCACACACTTGTAACATTACAAATCCTCCTAACTGCTGTAAATTTATCCCCCCCCCCCATTTCATGTTTTACTCTGCCTAACCCAGCCTCTTGCACCTTGCCCTGACCTGAGGCGAGGGCTTTGCTCAGGAGCGTGGGCTGCAGTCACCCAGCGTTGGTGTCACCACGCAGAGTGACCAAGCCATCGGTTCAGCATCATCTCGTCAACCCCCACTCTGCAGCTAAATTACACAAATAACAATTACTGTGGTAAGCCAGCAAGTGCATTAAAACCCTTGAATTCTTATAAACAACAAAACAATATAAATGATAGACAGAGGTGCAGAGGCCATCGATCATCCCTTTCCCCTTCGCAGCAAGAAAGGTGGGATCACATTAAAAATAGAACAGACACCTGCAAATAAGACGGGTATTTATACGGAATATTGTGACAACTGTCATTTCGTATTAGTCATACAGATCCCACAGGACCTGGGCAAGTATTAAATGTACCAGTTTTTGTTTACTGGCAAAATATAATAAAATCCACCCTCCCTGATGGTTTCCTGGTGGGGATTGCTCCTTTCCCTAAAGTCATTCATAAAATAAGGATGTTCCTTATATCCCCCAAGATCCCGGGTAGAAAACACTTTATCAGGGCACCGGAGTATGAAGGGGGGGAATTTATGATTTCTCACTTGGACTCCTCCATGTTTTTCATGATGGTGTAATAATGCCGGCCTCAAAAAATGACTGTAAATCACCCAAAGTTACAACACAGACCCGCTGTGCAATGCCATAGGGGGTCCTGCTCCCACACATCCTGGGCAACAAAGTGACACCGGTGCTGGTGTGGAACCCTCTTGCAGAGGGACAGCACCCTGGTCATGCCCAGCAGGGTGATGTGGGTGCACAAGAACAGCCTCACTCCTCTGGGGAAGCAGCGGGCTGTGTAACAATGCGGCCAAAGCTGTTGCGCTTTCTGGTGGAGACATCCCGCAGTAGATCCCACGCAAAGCTGCAAGTGATGCTAACTTCTTGTTTTCCCTCAGCTCCGGTAAAGACCAAAAGTAGCACTTTGTGAAAGTTCTTTGAGGGACTTTGAAAATCTCATCTTAACCTTATTAAGCTTAATCTTAACCGTAACCTTTTGGACACCTGTAGTTTCATGTAAGGCATTTCCCTGGGTCGCTCCTGCCTACCCACATCATGCGCTATTTCTCTACATCTTACTTGATTCCCTTGTGTGCCAACCACTGGACAGAAGCTATACCATGAAAGTGAACCCCGATCACACTCATCAGCCCGACCCACGGGAGCACACTGCAACTGAAGTTGCTGAAATGACAGAAACATGTTGTTCCCCATTTAGCCTGACAGGCTGTAACTGTTGATGAATCACATATGGAAGGCACAAGGAAGCAGCCAAGCAGTTAGCTTTCGTTTCCCAGATTTTCCAGGTATGATCTTCAGACCTACCAGGCAGCATCTTGGATGCTTCCCCCGCAGGGGAAGCATCATCTCCTCTCACTACCCTGTGCTCAGTTTACACCTCAACCTGCAGCTTCTCACCAGGCTGTACAAAAGTTGCTTCCCTTTTTCCCAGATTACATGGGGAATTGCCAACAGCCAAGCTCACCTGATGCTTCTCACAGTTTCCTGGCCATGCACTTCCCTGCCCTCTTGAGTGCAGTGTGGAAGGCCACAGTTCAGTGTGGAAAAGTACATCATGAGGCTCGTTACGTTCAGTGAAAGAGCAAACCACTATTGAAATTCCTCCATTAGATGGTTATCTGACAGACAGTTCAAATGGTGACTCCCAAAAAGTGAAGATCAGAAGAGGTCTGATGAGACCTCTTAAGAGCACATTTCTTGAACACATTCCTCAAGTGTCTCAGGGAGGAAAAACCCACAATCCAGAGCTGGAGCTAATTCTGTTTCTGTACAATAATAAAACCCACTCGCCTGTACAGATGAAGGACTTCAATGTCTTGCTTGTTACCCTGAGCCTCGTTCAATAAAAACAGGACTTCAGTGAAGGTCTTGGATGCTCCTTTTACTTGGTGAAAGATATTCACAGGATGGACAAAGGCACAGAATCAGAAGGGGTGAAAGGAATTATAGAACCAAGTGACAAATGGGGACACGAACACATCAACAGGACAAAGCTCTGGAAACATAAAAGGGGAAGAAGAAAGCCTTGAAACAGATGCATAAAGCCAAGGTACCACCAAAGTGTTCCAAAAAAAAGATAACAGAAACGGGATGGCAGGCAAGGACAGTGTTGACCAGGCATCAGTGATTCGAGGGGAGCTGCTGGAAGGACAAGGATGTTTACTGGAGTGCACAGGAAGGCTTTTAGCAACAGTGGCTAGAGGGAACAAGGAAATGTCAGTAGTCTTCTGTAAAGAGCAACAAGAAGTTGTTTTAAAACAACTCATTCAAGAGAAGAGACAGGACTTTTCAGATCAGAAATAATACATAAAAAGTAATGAGACACAGTGGAAAGTGGGGAACAGATCCACCCGTCATGCAATGCCAGCAGAAGCATTTTATAAACACCTATTAAAATTCAAGTCTTGCTTCTGAGCATCTCTCCCGGGTCAGTTTTGTGCCTCTCGCCAAGGGGACTGGAGAGGGCATGGCCTTGACTCGTGTCCTTGCTGGCACTGAGGTCCCTGCCCGTGCCAACTCAGATATGTGCTCCTGATGAAGGCCATCTGTCAGTGGCCTTTGACACCCAGATTTTCCCTCTTGCCTCGTCCCAACATCCAGGGCATCTGGGCTTGTTTGTACCAGCCACGCTCATGCTGGAGCACAGCCTGTTGTGTGACTCTTTGTCATCTGGGCTGGGAACGGCTCAGTGATGTGACCGCCTTTCCTTCCCACCTTGTTAGTGGTTGGGTGGGATGTATGCTGAGTCCCACCAGTCCCACCCAGCAGGGAAGAACAAGCTGCCTGTCTCAGACTCTGCTCTGGGACCAAGGGAATAAGTGTGAGAAACTTCTTACAGAAGCCAGGAATCCCACAGCCACGGGGTGGGTGGTAGGTAAGTAGCAGGACTTGGGCAGTACGTGTTGTGGACAGGGTAAGAAACTCTCAGAAAACCATGGGCTGTATAAACTCAGAAATACCAAGCTGATGGAAAACTAGGAAAAGTGGCACGGTTTGCATAAGGCTCAGAAAAACATACAGGCAGTCTGCCAGAGCTGCCTCGGTGGAATTTCAGTAAGCCTCATCTACCCAGGAGGAAAATAAAGGAAATAGGAAAGCTACAGGTACAAGAAACTGTACAGCTAACAATCATTTGCTTGGGATTTTTCCTCCTAAAATGGACTTTCAACAATTATTACACATTTTTCTTTAATTTGATAATCTAATGGTAAAAGCATGAACTATCCCAAATCCACTTCAGATTTTGTTTGCTTAATGAAGAGCTAAGCAATTTCAAAGGTGTTTTAAACTGCTGGGTGATTGCACACCGGGAAGATCCTCTGGTATTTGAACAGTCCTCCAATGACAATCTTGCCTTTTTACTCTTTCTGGTGTTGAAGGCAATCTAGTTGATCTTACAGACGTTTCTGATGAAATGAGCCTTTTTCTCTCCCCAGTTTTCACACAAATATATAAAATATTTACAAACATGATACAATGAACCTCATGCTCTTCTGCTTAGGGCAGTGCTCTGGGACACAGGTGGCTGGTATTTATTACTCATTAAAGAAACTAAAAGTAATTAAAAAAACCTTAATTATTTTATTCAATACTCTATTGGTGTTTTCCTCTAGCATAAGTCACTGCACAGTTCTCATAGGTTACATAGAAAAAGAATTATTTTTGTGGATAAAAGTCAACAAGTCAATAATTTTTGGCAGAGAGCCTTCACTGTTCTGCTAGCACAGCGCATCCAACTGCTGATGAACCTTAATGTTTCCCTGATATTGTTTTCTGCTATAAAATGGAAGATCTAATCTACGCTGAAGGTCAGATCACACCAAAGGCTGCAATCAGAGACAACATTCATAAAACCAACTGAAATTTGTAATATTGTGCAACACCCCCTCTGGACTGTCACAGTATTGATGTGTTCTCTACCCTGGACCTTGCAGAGCTCCAAGTACCCCTGCTTCTGCAGCACTGCTTATGCGTGAAAAATAATTGATCTATGGACCAAAACAGAGCACATGGAACTTGCTAGTGCAGGCAGTTCCACCCCACGCACACTTTACGAAGGAGGATAAAGTCGTGACCGCTTCCACCACCGGCCCACGCCTCTGGCAGGGACATCGACCTTCATTTAGAACAACAATTAGTCAAAATCCAGCTTTTAAAATAATCACCTTGTGTAAGTCTAAACGCACAACATCTTTGAAAAAAAAGGCATAATTAAAACCTAGACTTCTCGCAATACCTTGGAGTCAGGCAATTATGAGGCACTTTTAATGAGTAATTTAGGTAATTAAAAAAGTCAAACCTCTAACACATAAGAAGTGGCACCTGCAGCGAGTTACTGCTCAGCGGCGCTTTGCTCTCCGCCCCGGCCGGTGGTGAGCGTGGTGCGAGCGCTGGTGACGCGTGGCCACAGCTGGGGACGGCCCAGCAGGGTTCTCTGCATCAGCTTCGGCTGCGACTCCTGCTTAGGTGTCTTTAACATTGACACGTGTAAGGTATGTTGGGTAACCTCCCTGAATACAACTTGTGCTATGGTACCTCATCCAGCACAGGGAATTTACTCCCTATATTCTAATAAAATAATTTTATGGCTTTCTACCATGATAAAAAACAGTTTGTAGCATACTGGAATTCATATTTACTTTGATAGTTGAACAGACTACTCAAAGTTGCTATATATAGAATCATCTCAAGCACCACTGTTTTTTAAGTGCTGTGAGTTGACAAGACAACATGCAAGCACTAAATTCCAGTGCCCTCCAGCCATTAATAAAACTTCAGATTTTGGATCTGTAATCAAAACCCTTCCATGTATTTGATATGATTGCAGTGGTTCAAGAAGTGCTAATTCATGGTGGGCAAACCAGAGCCTGAGGGGACTTTGGCACTTGGAATATTCTCTGCCTTCATAGGAAGGAAGAGGGAAAAGAAACTGACTGTTTTAGAAGGACGTTTCTCAGCTATTTCTCATTACTATACCACTGTCAATACTCACAGTTTGTTTTTATCCAGCACATACCCCATCATCACGTCTACCAAAGGCGGTGCACGAGGCAGCTTTACCAGCCGCTCACGGGCGACAGCTGCAGCTGCCAGCGCAGGGAACTCCTACGTAATCACAACCACCACTTCTCACCTATTCAGCTACAGGAAATTCTCTCTTATGATAGGTGGATAATGAAGCAGTGAACCAAAAAAGAATCATTCTTAGTGACCAAAGTCTAAGGCATTCTCCTGGTCTCCAGATGCCGGTCCCTGAGCACACAAGGTTATAACACACAGAGCTCACCTGCCAGCATCTCAGGCTCACCCAGTAAAAACAGAGTAAAAACAGCTGAACAGGCTGACTGTCAAGACAGACAGACAGCAAAATCTAACAGGTATGTTATAAATGAGCATTTTAATCATTAGTTAAGAGAGATATATTTGTTTTCCTAACCAGCTTGCTCTAGGAGCCACGGTGCAGTCAGGACAGCTCACAGGAGCACCGTCCAACCCGCAGCGTCACGGTGGAGATAAACACCATTTCCCAGATAAACACCATTTCCCAGATTGCAAACCGTTTGTAAAAGTTTTGTTATGTTTAGTACTATTCATTTGTTTTCTCAAGAGTCTGGAGCTCTGTACTCGGAGAGCTACAGAGAGCTGAACAAAGGGAAATTCTTACGAAAGATCAAATCCAAGCGCTGGGTACCGTCTCCTCTCTAGAGAGGATGGGTGTGAAGGGAAGTGCATGGGAGGCAGGAAAGGAGAAGGGATTTCCTCTTTTCAAGCTCGAAACCACGCTTCCCATTAGTAGGAAAAAGCTAAAATAAATTGTTCTGGCAGAGGCAGGTAAGGTATTATGGACCGAAGGGGAACTTGTCCCCTAGGACAGCAGTGGGCCTGACCAACAGAAGATGAGGAAGGGGCAAAGCTGTTACCCATGTCATGCACACTCCAATGTAAAGGCAGCGGGAGTATCAGCCAGCACAGCAAACCCATGGGCATTTATATAACCAACTTCCAGTGCTTAAGCATAAAAATATTTCCTCATTCTTGTTTTTTTCAGAACATTTATGGCAACAGGCACACAAAAACTGCAGGCAAAGTGTAACCATCAACAGAAATACCCACACAGTGTTACAGAACATACTCGGGTCAGACAGAAGGCATAATCTTCAAAAACATATTTATAGTGCTCTAAAACTTTGCAGTCCTCAGTAGCATGGGGCCTTTCAATGGATAAAATGCAACGTATTTGTTGTGGTAAGTGCCAAGCAGCAGCCCCAGCAGGAGTGAAGAGCTGTCCAGAGGAGGTGTGGAGTGGGAACGGCACCACAGGGACCGTGGTGGGTCAGCAACGTTCAGCTGGAGTTAGAAACTACACGATGGGTGCCCTGGCACAGCCCTGCCAACACCACCTCCACCACACACAGCCCTGCCAGGGCAACCTTGCATGCCAGAAGGTGCCAGCACCAGCCCTCAGACTCTGCAGTTGGAGATCCAAAACTTAATAAATTAATTAATTTGACAATCTGAATCTTTAACTTCATGAAACCCAGTTTTCTTATTAAAGTTCAGGGTTATTTTACTTTATTTTGAGAACTTGCCTATACATTAAACCAAGCACAGCTTTGCAAAGCTTTCTAATTAGAGATGAACATCAAGCCTCCCTTGGTTCTGCAGAATTTTTGTGTCATTACTAGTTTTGGGTATTTATTCTTCGACAATAATTTTAAAAGCAGCACTCCAAATCCCTGATGTAAGCACCTGAGAGGTGGGGAGCACTGGAAATCGCAGGAGAACGCACTGCCCAGCAAATCCCAGGCTGGTCCCCCGGGCAGGCAGCACCCGGTCCCAACCAGCAGCTCGCTCGGTGGGGACAGTGCTGCTCCCGGGGCTGGGCTCGTTCCAGAGGACTCTGTCTCTAGGTACACACACACGTTTATTGCATCCTGCTGCTTTCCAACACAAAGTGCAGGGTGGTGAAGGCAGAGGTGTAAAGCTGTCCCCAGGAGCAGGGGACCGGGGCTGAGGCTGCTGAAGGAGCATCGTCCTGCGGAGCAGGGGAGCGGCTGTGCCCAGAGCCCGGCAGCACCGGCAGGCAGCGGGGAGGGGGTCTCAGGGGCCAGGCCGTGGCCGTGCTGTGGCAGCCCCCCGGGATGGCAGCGTGGGCTGTGCCTGCGTGGAGCGTGCCGTTGATGCCCAGCAGCCACGCGATGGCAGCAGAAATGCGGAATCACCGGGACGGGCGAATGCGTTATCATACCACTATAACAGAAAGGTATTTGCAGAGACGAGGCAACTGCCAAACCTAACCCGACGTCCCTGATGTTTTTAAGACAAGCAGGGAGTCGAAAAACAGTTCTTCCCTCTGAACTACAGTAATTTACATTTGCTACACTACTGTAATTGCCAGTAGGGTCACTTGTACTTCTTGTTGTAGCACCGACACAACACAGCCCTCTCCCCTCTGGTCTTAATTTGACACAGCAAGATGCAGGGAACAGCTCCTGTCTCAGACTAATTCCTGGAGGTCTGGGCAACTAAATTTTCTCAGCTTTGGCTACAGGCTTATCCTGCAGAGTGTTACATGTCTCCTGGAAAATGCCAAACAACCCGAGTTCACCCCGGTCCCCATGAGAACACCAGTTAATTTATCCTAAGAAGCAGAGTATTTGGTTTGCTCAGTGGCTGGCTGCACCACAGTTCAAATCCAGCACATCCAGTGAATGGAAAACACCAACGCTCTTGTTCCTGTCAGCTCCATCCCATCAGCAGCCATTAGCTCAGCTAGGATAGCAGGGGACAACAACTCATTACTGCTCTTCTGTTTAAGATGCTTGCCTGCTTTTTGTTTGTGTGGGGGTTTTGGTTTTTGGGTTTTTTTTTGTTTTTCTTGGTTGGGTTTTTTGTTTGTTTTGTGGTGGGGTTTGGGTTTTTTTGTTTTGGTTTTGTGGTTTTTTTGAGGGTTTTTGCTTGTTGTTGTTTGCTTGGTTTTGTTATGTTTTTTCCTGGTTTTTACAACAAGGTTATTTTCCAGGAGCTCACTCAGGCACATCTTTATTTTGCAAACAGTTGGCACCCAAAGTGAGACTACCTAGAAACCCCTGACAGAGTACCAAGCTGAGCTGATATGTACAGCTCTCACCAACACACGGCATCCAAGCGTGGCTGCAGCATCCCCCCTGGATCCTGGAGGGTTCCCGCTTCCCAGACCCTGTTCACACTACTGTCATTGCGAGCAGGATTATGCACTTCCCAGAGACCACGACTACAGCTTGGAACACGAGACGGGGCAATGGCATGCCCCTGCACGAGTGAAGCACCACAGCCACCCCCACCAGCCTGCACCCGCTGCATCTGACTCTAAAGGGAGCGACAACGCATGGGGTCGGGACACCAACCAGGTCCTGGGCAAGGGCAGGGAAGACTCTGCCAACAGCATTCCCAGGCCACCACCACCACCCCACGCCTCTGCATCTTGCTCTGACAACAGGGTATTAGTGTGCAATTCATGCTTTGTATTTCCAGAGAGTTGTGCAAACACTGGCTAATTAATTCTTATTTCTGATGCACAAAAAGGGTTAGTAGATAATATCCTACAGAGTGGTGGCCATTAAAACATGGCATGTACGGAACAGGGTCACACTCTGAAATCCTCTTTGGCCTTTTTTTTGTGTTCATAACACATTTTGGGGACAATACCAGATTTTGTGTAGGAGCTCCAGCACCTTCAAGCTCTTGACAGGACTGCTGCTACTGCTTCCCCTCCCCACATACCCTTTGGTAAGTGAGATCTGTCTTTCCAACAGGAACTCAGGAAATTAAAATGTTTAATACATCTCTGATGCATACAAAATCTGACTCCGATTAAAAAAATTAGCAGCCGTAGAGTGAATGCCATTTGCTTCCCTTTCCAACACACTGTGAAATAAATAAATATAAACACATTAAAAACCTGGTGTGTTACTGAGAGACACCGAGGCTCCTCGTTTCCAGTGGAAGCCCTTATCTCCGTCACAGCCCACAACGCAATTACAAGATTACAAGGCACACGCTGCTCCAGCATCTGGATCCTCGCAGGGATCCCTACAGAACTAGGAAACCTCTTAATCTTGCGTGGAACAGCAACACTTTTACCTCGCCGTGCTGCACCCCACTCAAAAGGCTCTGTGAGCCGCGGGATGAGAGACCTGCAGTGAAGGACTTCGGCCTTTGAGCTAGTCTGTCTCTAAACAGGCACAGAAAGGCAACTGCATGGTCAAAAAAGCAACTGTAGACCACTGGCTCTGGTCCAAAAAGTATTGATATTTATTTTGCTTTGCTGTAAACTGTCTCATGTAAATTGCAAACACCAGGATAAAGTTCAGACCAGTAAACCCCCCCTGCTATCTCCAGTCCCCGGCACATTCAACTGAGACCACAGAATCAGCAATCCAATCTCCATATATTTTATTCTCAAATATTTCATTTCTGGCCACCAATCTTTAGATCTCCTATTGGATTTTGTTTTCATAAATGGATTTTCCCACAGAGCTGGCAGAAAATATATTTAATTTCGAATTTCTCTAAACTGAAATAGTCAATATAAATGTCAATGCGCATTTGCGCTGTGCAGCCTTCGCAATGACACAAACCCAACGTTTCAAAGGGGGTACAGGGGTGTCCGTTAGCGTGTTTTGTGTCTGTACACTTGTTCTAATGTTTTATTTAATAAGAATGACTAAATAATATAGAAGTGTATATAAATATTTTTTGTTTGTTCATTTTGAAGGTGTCCAGAAAGAAGCATGATGTCTGCCAACTGCTTAGCAGGCAAATCTAGGGGAAGATGGAGAAATTGGAGTGACGCCCATCTGGAGACACGGAGCCTGATGTGGGGGCTGACATTTGTCACCCCGCGCCTTTGGACCCATCCAGCACATTCAGCCCCGGTTCCTCCTCCACAGAGCAGTGTGCAAACTCACGGCACCGGGTTCCTCCCCTTTCCCCCCAGTACGTGGTGCAGTGGCAGCATCAGTTACTGGAACTAGTTCAGTCTATCTGGACGCTAATGTCATTAGTCCACAGAGATCCTTTTGGGATAATTTACATCGAAACTGCTTTTACATGCTAAATGAAAAACGCTCAGACTTTAGTGAATGGGATTTGAATTACAATTCTACCACATGTGGCTCAGCTTTATTCACGCTATTTATTAAACAAGGGGGGGGAAAATGTGACGCAGTCAATTACAAAGCAATTACCTGAATTGCTCCTGCCAACCTGTTGCCTTGCACTGCAGTGATGGCTGCCCTTGACTTGGGCAGAGCTTGCCTACAGGCCACCTGCCCATCAACCAAAAAGGGGTCCAGAGCCCACACACACTCAAATCCCCCCCTCCCTCATCAAGCCTGTCTGGCTTTGGAGGCTCCTCAGCCAGTACTACACCACATCCACATCATGTATCGCTCAGCCCCATCTCCCAGCCTCTCTGCTACCTTCACCAGCCGCTGGTTACTGGATGAAGCCGTGCCATGCACCGGAACTGGGTGCAGCCATTTGGCGTCTGATTTCAGAAACTCCACAACCCACAGAAGCAGGAATGCCACTAACCTGCTTGGTGAGGTTGGAGTATTTCAGCTCTAAGAGTTCCCTCCCAAAGATGAATTTTCCTGGAGCATTGCAGAGCTTGGTATGAGTGAGTCCATGCAAGAAATAAAGCCAAATATTTTATAGCATGTCTCTGAGTAAACAACTGTATACAGCTGCCTGCTGAAACACCAAACAGCGTGTCCATTTTCTTGCAAAGACAAGGCTCCAAGTGATGTGACCCTGACCACACCAGATTTGGGCAGAGCATCTCCTCCAGCACCACACACTAACCACTGTCCCTGATCGCAGCTGAACCTTCATTCTGAGACACCCAGCTACTACAAAAGCTTCTATGGCTGAAGTTATACACCATATAATAAGCAATGACAATTAAAGGATTAGGTACATCACAGGTCTGTTGTATAAAATCTCCTTGACATGTTAGGGCGTAAGAAAAAGACACCAAAACCCACAAAGATTTGCTGTGAAATTATGCTCTGCAAGTGAATGCATTAGGATCCTGGTATAGAAAACGAATTATTGATATGTACGTTCCCTTCAGAAGGGACTCTCAGGAGACCCATTCCAGATTTAATGATAATCCATATTCCCCTTCAGAAACAGTAAAGCAACTCTCTGATTTCCCCAGGACTGCCACAGATGCATGAATCAGTAAGATGCCATCACAACCCTACGTTCTGGATGCCATAAACACCACCTAGAATAGGGAACAGCACACAATCCAGCCACAGACAACACCTTCCATGTTTCTGTATAAGCATCTGCCTGCTGTAGAGATGTGCGCAGCATGGCAAAGACGGGGAGATGCTGTTGGACTCTGTCCTCGAATGAGTTACAAGAGATGAAGGGAACGGTTGGTTAGAAATGGCAAAAGTCAAATATTAGGAGAGATGGAAGGAAAATACCGTTAGCAGTGATGATAAAGAACAGATTTGTATAAAACCTGTCACTCCTCCTCGAGCAGTTTTTCTCCTTTGCTTTCAGGGCTTGTTTGTGTTGAAGTCTGCACACGTGTGTGTCATATTTTCAGAAAGCCTTTCACATTAAACTCTCATTTCTCCTCCAAAGCCACCCTGCAGTAGTTCTCTGGATGCATTAAGCAGCCCGACTGAACAATGCAATCCTAATTAGTTTGCAAACTGCACAGCTCACCTCTAAGGGCGAGCAGAGCCCGTGTAAATTAAAGTGAATTGGATCCGACTGTCCTAGGAAGAGTTCTCCAGATTAGTGCTGCTTGAGCGTGGAATTGCAGAAGTTGCTTTTATCCTCCAGTGAAAACTTATAAGGAAATTTCAGTGACAACAGCGGGGAATTGAGAGACGTAAAAACATTTTGCAGTTTGGTATTCCATCATGGAGTATTTTACATGCTACAGAAAAGCCCATTTGGTCACTCACAAAAAGAAAAAGCATCTTGTTGGCGGCACGTATCTCCGTCCCGCGAGCTGCAGAGAAAACGAGGCTGCTGTCACTGGGGCTGTACAGCCTGCACAAGCCCAGTGTGGGGACGCTGCCTTTGCAGACCCAAATGCTAAAGAAACCCTTAGTAAAGTTTTGATGGTGATGTCCCAGGGTTTATGCACTAATTGAATAATCTAAAATTTCCATTCCTGTCCTCACGGACTAATCTGTGATAACGTTAAGGGACTGTTATGATATTAATTAAATACAAGTCCTGCATACAAAATTGATATTCTGCATCTCCATCTCCACAAGGGAGTTTCTCTCTTAATAAGACTTACGTCAAGTTTCACTTTTTTTTCACTTTTTTTTTTTAAAGGAATTCATATTGCACTGGGATAATATATATCTATATATGAGAACAAGGTTTGCTAAATATGTGAGCTCTGGCACATTCACCTTGTCCTCCGATCCCTCTGCTCTGAAATTAGCGGTGTCAGACTAAATGAAGGCTGAGGAAGGACCCCCCTGGGGCAGCGGGGCTGGTGGTGGTGGTGGTGGTGGTGGTGGTCACCGCCCAGCTCCCTTCGCACTCCAGCCAGGGAACAGGAGGGTCCCCGCAGACGGGGCCCGGCAGCTGCTGAAGCCGGTGGGCTCAGCAGAGCACCGCGCTCCTGCCCGTCCTTTGGCACAGTCGCTCAGGCTCCACAGGGCACGGCTTTGCCCCGAGCTCAAGAACCCTTCTCTCTAACTTCTCTTCAGGCACTGTGCTTTGGAGAGACCAAAATATCCTCAGCACAGGATAAAGAGCAACAGAATTGGTGCTGACCTTCCAAAATGCAGAGGATAAGAGGGAAAATTACTACAAAAATATGAGCTCACCTTAATTTTAGCAGCAGTTTACTACGAATTCACGTGAGCACACCAATTACAGCCACCCAGAAAGGTTCATGCACAAGAAAAGGCAAATGCATCAGCTGAGCCAACCAACTGTAAAGCCACAGCAGCACCAGTCCAGAGTGACCTTAAAGCTATTTCAACACTCCCCTTACTATTATTTATTAGTTAAAATTTTTAATTATGTGAATTGATTAGGAACACATCACCAGGGATCCTAACTAATTTGAATTTTAAAAAGGATCGTGGACTGGAGATTTTTAATGGATTCCACAAAGAATTGCACAAAGAGGTATTTTAAGGGAAAGGCCAAATTAACTTCTCCTTCCTGGTTTATCCAGTGATTTCTAACAGGACTGTGCAGCAGAGTAACCAAGTAATATCCAAAGCCCTCATGCACAGTGATGCTAACCAAGCCAACAGCTTGGGGATTCGAGGCAGTTATCACTTAACATCCGCTTGGTTAATTAGTTTATTCCTCTTACTCCTTGTTTATTTAAATTATTGTATTCCTATGTAAATTAGTTTATTGCTTATGTCCTACGTTTGCTTTATCTACATTGTCCACACTCATCAAACCCTACTATATGGTACTGACAGACACCAACAGCCCCAATTACCTGGTGTGAACTTTTTGTTTCACAATGCATTTTGATCCTTACCCAAAGCTTGGAAAGACCCAGAAGCCATCACATTGATGATGCTCAGGAAGTGATTATTAAATCTACTAATACAAATCCCTTTTCAGAATCAGCTGGTCAGTAGTTTCCCAGGCCAGTGTGTTTCTCCTTCTATCTGCAGTTTCCTGAGCTCTGTTTGGACGCTATCGATGCTCTTGGCTGGCAGCTTTGCAAGTATTTTTCCATCAGTGCAACGATGATACCTATTTATCTTCTGGCTGCAAGAGTTGCTGAGATGATCTGGCAGTGCCACAAGGCAGACAGTTATTTCATGCCCTGTTAAACTCTAATGTGGTTAACTACAGCATCACTCCAACTTTGAAGAAAGCCTTTTTTATTGTTTTAAATCTGTTGCCTATGTGTCCCAGTAAAGAACATCACTTCCTATTAGGACAGGATCAGAAACATCAACCCGTAATGCTATCCATGAAGTAGCACAGTGTACTGATCAAGGAATTAAGAAGGTTAAAAATACCTAATTCTGCCCAAGCAGCACCAAGAAGCCAAGCAAGTGAACTTTTCCAGCTCTGTTCAGAGGGAGGACTGGCAGCGATCCCTGCGGTGCCACCTTGGCAGGACACTGGGACAGCGAGGGGATGGTGCAGTGGAGAGATGTAGCTTTTCCTCTAGCCCTTGGAAGCCACAGAGGCACTTCCAGGCACACTTTGTGTGCTCTGATACCCAGGGAAAAAAAAAAGCTAGTCATTTTTCAACACACAGATGATCAATCTGGATTTTAATAACCCTTAGTGCTACTTAACACCTAGGTTTCTGTAGAAGTTGTGTTCCTCCAGTGTTGAGCACCAGTAAAAATTGTGATTAATTCTTCATGGCGCTGGTACAGGAGGCAGGTTTGTGCTTGGTTGTTGCTTTTTCTGCTGCAAGACCCATTGGCTGTAAAACCGGCCGCATCCTGCATCTGCCATTGGCTCCGAGCTGGCTCCGTTGGGCTTCAGAGTGAGGAGACTGAGGGATGACTTGATGAGAGGGTGTAAGCACCTTCCTGGGGATAAAGTATCAGGTACTACAGGGCTCTTAAGCTGGAGAAAGATGTAGGAATGAACGTCTCAACCCTGGCACATCCAAATCACAAAGCCAGTACTTTGACACTTGTTTTCTTAAGTGGCCAATGTGATCAACCACAGGAAGAAACTCTGAAAGCTGCACATTCTCCAGCTCCTGAAACATTCAATTTCAGATTTGTAACTTTCCAGGAAGCACACTTCAATAAAATAGAAATTATTTGGCTCAGTGCAAGGCTATTTGAGTTACATTTGATCGCCACGCACATCCACACGGTCAGGCAACAATATGGGTTGATGGCTCCATCTTTGAAAAAACACGTCAGAAATTATTTATTTAATCCTCCGTATGTGTGGCAGCCAGTGGTCACCAGCACCCTCCAACAGGTAAGCTTTGTAGCACGGGTTTTGGTATTCTGCATTGTTAATGTTCACAGAAGTTAATTAAATCATGCTCTGCAAACCCCAAACAAAAACAATGCACCATTTCTATCATGCAGACTTTTTGGGGGGGCTTGTCATAATAAAACATTGTTATTGGATATAAAAATTATGGAACAGAGTTATGCCTCTCTGGTGTAATATAATGCAATCCATTTAATACTATTTTAAAACCCAAAACCTCATTAAAGCAGACAGAACGTAAGAATGACAAATCACCCAGGAGGAGGCTGGAGCACGAGAAGTATTCCAGGCACTTGGCCGCTTTGCGTCCCCACACTGCGTGCGGTGACACCGCGCTGGTGTCACACCCCAGCACAGCTGCTGGAGGCACGCTGGGAACCACAGGGGAGGTCATTGCCCCACAAAACATCTGCAAAGGCAGGCCTGGGGCAAGCTCGGAAAGCCCAGCTTAGCCCCAAGTCCAGCCAGAAAGCGATGGGACACGCCTGGAGGTGACGGGGCAGGCTTTGCCTGTCCCTGAACACACCAGTTCCCCCGACCCGCCAGTGCTGCTGGGTGATCCCCACATGACTGGGGGCAGCTCCTGCCCATGGGGATGCACACAGCCCGTGAGTTCCAGAAACCAACGCAGCTTATACAACGCGCACACACAGCTTTTCAATTCATTTGCCAAAATCAGAGTACTTCTTGCTGGCACAGCTAAACGCTACAATTAGCGGTACGTTTTAATACCTTTTTACCATTTTGGCCCCAGGTTCACTATCAAATGCAGGCAGTACAGCCCTACTGTCTCAGAACTAAGCCAGGCAAAGCTCTGCAGCTGGGACTTCTACTATCAGCAAACGTAATTCCCATTTAATAATATATAAAAGTTAAATAAATGTACTTCTTATCCATATCTGTGCAGACCTCTAACATCAGAAGTGACCAATGTGATCAAACAACCTCATACACCCTCACGACGACCACAGCAGTAACACAAGCAGATGGTGAAGCAATATTCACATTTTGCTCAACGTAGTAATAAAGAACACCTGTATATTTTTGGGGGGATGGGAAGAGGAAAAAAGATAGAATTTAGCTAATATTAACAGTTTCTCTGAATGTGCAGACAACTTCACACTGAACATATCTGGGGAGCCACTACTGCCCAGCCCAGTCACCACGCAAACCTGCCCCATCCATCCTCCTACCTCCACTCCTTGGACTTTCAACTTCATGTGATCCTCTCTGGTGGTTTTCCCATCTTTCCTTTTTTTCCAGCAATATCCATCTTTCCTGTATTTCACTTTCTTCCTATTGTACAGGATCATAGAACCATTCTGCGGTCTGAAAACAAGAAACAGTTTTAGATTACATAAAGAAAAAAAACCCCACATTAAATTTATGAAGCAATGTACTACAGACCAGTGAAGGTCTCCACAGAAAAGAAATATTCTGTATTTAGCATAATATAAATTTTCACCTTTTGTTGCTGTTAACTGGTGTTTTACAATCTGCAAAATTTTACTTGTGAATCTTGTACCTAATGAATAAAATGTGCCAGTGAGAGGTATTAAAAAAAAAAAGGGGGGGAGGGAGAAAGCTGGTAATAATATATCCTGTGAAAACACCGGCTATTTTATGACTGGGCTCAGACACACGCTGAAGAGTAGAAGAAAGGTTAAGGAAAAAAAGGTCTTATTATTTTATTACAGACAATCTCTCTCTTGTTAACGCATCAGTAGGATTAGGTAACAACCACCTCTAACACAGCACTGGAATATGGATGTTGCCTTAAAAAGGCAGTAAACAGGCAAAAAGGAAGGAAGAAAGCAAGCATTAGCTTATACATTGCTTTTGCTGTTCTTGCTTAGATCAGTGTCAGACATGGAATAACCTTCTCTCTTTCAAGCACTTCCTTGACTTCAAAGATGCGTGAAAACATTTTCTGCTTGGAAACCACGTTGTACTTTAGAAGATCACTAAGGGCACAGAGACGCCTTGAGGAGTCCACATCTTGGTGTACAACATATTTGACAGAAATGTTTTGCCATCTACCAAGCCAAAACATGACAAGGGGATTTCTGCTGTAATACTAAAAATAAAGAAATGCCCCCCCAGCCCGGCTCATCAGTGCCCAGGCAGCACACATCCCACGCGGGCAGCAGCGCTGGGGATGCTGCCGGCCTCGCACTGCTGCATTAGTCACAGTAATTTGGCTTCAGGACACCAAGAACAGAAAGAAAAACAACGACATTAGCGGCAGCACCAGCAATAAACAACTTTCACAGGAAAGCTTTGGCTGGAGCCTACGGATAAAGTAAACCCCTTTGCTTGTATAAACAAATCCGATTAACAGAAAGAAGCCTCTCAGGAGGGAGTGAGGGGGGTCCCCCCACCCCATCCAGTCCAGGCTTCACACTGCTCCTCTCCCCCCTCAACGTTTGGGACGTTGACACCAGGTGCTCTCAGATGGAGCAGAGGCATACCTGGAATTGCCAAATAACCACCGAGTATTTCCCTGCCCAGGCAATACAATGAAGCTCTTTGGGTAAATAAACTAAATTAAGTGGTTTGTGCTCACATTGGCTCGTGGCTACAGAGCCATGGTGAAGGTGTAACCATCAGTGCCTGGCCCAGCTGGAAAAGCGTCCTCCTTCCCTCCCGCTTCCACATTTCAAACAGCATGATGCCATTAAATAAGCACAAGAACAAGCTTTCTACCCTCTCTTCATTTTTCTCTAACAAAATAGTCCACTGAAGACAGCCGCCTTCACCCATGTTTATCACATAATAATAGGGCAGTAGCATTGATGTAAAAGCTGTTAATTATAGAGTAACTCATCCCAATGCTCCATTAAGTGCACAAAGGCACCTCACTACTGAGGAAAACAAGCTCGTGGTGCTTTTCTGCCACCATTGGCCAGCTGAAATTACCTAGATCAACCAATACAACATCCTTCCCCCATCAAAACAAACACCATCAGCAACTGCAGGACCTGCTACCAAGCGCCATCCCTTTCCCTTCTCTCTGCACTAAGTGCCCACCTTTGAGTACACGCAGAAGGATGCCCTGATAGTTTTCCACTCAGCAGCTGCTGTCCGGAACGCACGTGCGTATCACAAATCGAACCGATGTGGACGGGATGCTGCACCAAGTCTCTTTTAGTATGAAAACAGACTTCCCACTTCCACATTCATTTGCAAGACTGAAATGATCTTTGATCTAAGTAATTATGAGGACATTTTTTTTTACTAACAGATACTACAGATTATGCTTTTCCCCCGCATACAGGCAAATATTTATTCCTTGTGACCAGAAAGCCAAGCTCCATTCCCCCACATTACACCTCCTCTTCCTGCCAGCCACGTCCCAGAAGCCCAGAGCCCAGGGCTCAGTGAGGATGCTCCTCCTCTGCATCATCCTGAAAAGAAACACTTGGGTATCAGCACAACCACGGTGTCTGTTTGACAACGCCACAGATAGTGTGGGATTAATTCAGTGGAGATATTACATATCTTGTTTTGGTGTTTACTCTATGAACCTCCAGTCACTGCACGTCAGTTCAAACCCTTCTCAAGCCATCAAAGACTTCCCCTTGTCGCCGTCGTAGCGACGTGCCCCGTGGCTCACAACGAGTCACCTGCGTGGCTGGGCAGAGTGATGAAAAGACGGCGCGGGATCTTATCTCCTGCCTAGCGCCTCTGCACGCGCGGCTTTTCGGGAAACGCACACTCGAAGGAAGGACCTAAAAGTATTTTGATGTGAGCGAAATCCTGCTTTGCTTTTCTTGCGGTCGGTGCCACGAGAGCGCGCGGGTGAAGGGAACGCAGAGCCGAGCTCTGCAGCCTTGCTGCTGCTCTGCAAGGCTGGGATCAGGTTTGGTCGGTTTATTTCTGCGATGAAAGAAGAACGCGGTACGAGGTCACTGTAAAACAGTTAACGAGATTTATACAAAATAAAGCACAATGAAACAAAATCTCTTAAGGATCTCTGGAGCAGCTGTTGATTCGGATAAGAGTGTAACGAGCTGCTTTAAAGCTCATAGAAAATGACTGGTTTTTAAACATACCTTCATAAAATGAGAGACAATTTAACCTGATGTACATTGCTATTGTATTTCACTTTCTGTAAGAACGAACAGAGAGGGAAGATCTCCCGTGCTTATCTCTCTGGCACACAACACAGCCAAGAGCAGCAAATTGATGGTTGCAGGAAGACGCAGCAGATGAAGTATGACCGGGATTCCCAGAACGCGCAACGGGAACAACCTCAGCGCAGACCCTGGGAGGTTTTGCTGCTTAACCTGAACTTGGGGGTTTCACTGGGACGTTTGCAGCAGGAGGAGACAAAACTGTGCGTGTGAGCATGGGCTGCCCCAGGACAGCAATTCCTGGCCAACCCCTGCAGTGGGTGCCTGGGGACCGGCAGCCCAGGCAAGGTCGGCTCTCCCGCAGGCCACCAGACACGGAAAGCAACCGTCGTCCTCCGCGTTCAACTCCACCTGGAACCACGGCAATAATAACAAGTACTGGAACATTAACGGCAATTTACTTGATTTGATTAGCTACTACTGTGTAGCTACATAGTGCTCTTTTCATTAATGCAGGGCTAAATGGAAAATAATAAAATAGTATTTTAATATTATGGTGCAGCTGAACACAAGCAAAGCCAGAGTGATGTAACAGCACCAAAAAGCCTGTCTGTGCTGGCAGCGCGAGGCGCCGGGGCTGCTGGGTGTCAGTGGACCCCTGCAGAGCTTGGACATCGCAGACCCCCCATCCCTCCGCTGCCCCGGTTTGCACGGTTAGCGTCGTGCGTGACAAACGCCAGGGCCCTGGCTGTGAAATGGCAGCACAGTCTCACAGCAGGTCACCTCACCCAGATCTGCTCTGCAGCGAGCACCAGGCTCCTCCGCTTGCTCACTCTGGCTGATTCCCCAGATAACGGGGAACGGGCAATAGCATTTCCCCCTCCACTCAGAATAAATTCGTTTGCAACGAGAAAAAAAAGGGTTTCTTGCTTTTAAGAAGAAAAGAAGAAGAAGGAAAAAAAAAAATGGCAGAAAACAGAAGGAAGGGGACTGGGAACAGGCAAATGGAGCAATCCTAAAACGCGGACCCCCAGCATCAGAGGAGACGAACACTTTGCTCGCCTGCCTTGCCCTCTGTGTTCAATTCAAACCGGCAGCACCAACAAGCAAAGCCCTGCAACAGCCACCGCTGCCGCGGGACCGCGTCTGGAATTCACAGATCTTGCCCCAAAGCCGCGGTCTGAGGGTGAGGACCCGGCGGGGACCCGTGCCCATCCCGGTCCCGGTGCCAGCAGCGCAGTCGCCTGTCCTGCCCCGGCAGCGCGCAGCCAGCCCCGCAGCCAGCCCCGCAGCCAGCCCCGCAGCCAGCCCCGCAGCCAGCCCCGCAGCCAGCCCC
>WTSP01004276.1:0-13114 GCA_025331215.1 Actenoides lindsayi
GACTGTATAAAAGCATCCTTCTGATCTCTAATAAACGAGAATCGCCTGATCGCTCACATTGAGTGCTGCTTTTCTCCCGCCGTCTCCGACACTGTAGTAGTAGTATTGCTCAGTATGGCAATCCTCACTGTTATTAAAATGAATTAATGTATTTCCAATTTATTGGCAAGCATAGAGACAATCATCTTTGGATGAATAAGAGGTATGGCAGACAAGCCACTTGGTTTGTTACTGTGGTGCTGCAACAGTTCTGTTTGACAAGCAGGAGCTGAGAACTAGCCAATTAGCCAGTTTACATTAAATTTCCTCAGGCTCCTTCATTTATTTCAATGTGATACTGGTGGGATACATTACGAGGATGACCAACAGTGATGTCATAACTTCAAAGTAAGGAAGGCTTCTGTGGCAAAGAAAGGAAAAAACTGTATGCTGTTCATTTTTATGAAAAAGTTATGCAAATGACCTGTTTAATATCTTACCGTAAATCAACACGGGTTCTTGTAGGATGAAACCATCAGCAAATTAACAACAAGCAATGACCATAACAAAAGAAAACATTGGGAGCAGGCCTGAGATTACAAAAAGTCATTGAGAAAGCAGTGGGTATACTAGAAAATGGCAATTATTAGCCTAACTCCAAAATGACTGGCAAAGTCCAAAAAGAGTCACTAGAACTACAGTAAGCCTAAAAATGGGTGGAAAGTGTGTTTGAACAAAACTGAAGTGTAGTACAACATAAAAAGGTATAATGCATAAGAGATTTGTCTGTGCGTGTTACTCAGCATGTGCTAACAGCTGGACTGCAGTACAAAATCTATGGCTAATTGGGTTCCAGTGAAAAATCTACGCCCTGCTGTCACCTTATTAGCTAGTCAGACTTGCACAGTTATGCTAGTTCTCAGTACAGTCACATCTTCCTTCTGCTGCACAGACATCTTCAGAAATTCAGTCTCTAATCACTACAGTGTTTACTATTTGCACACAGACCACGCTGGAGTTGCATCCTGAAATACCATAGAATCATAGAATGTTAAGGGTTGGAAGGGGCCTCTGGAGATCACTGAGTCCAACCCCCCCTGCCAGAGCAGAATCACCTAAGGCAAGCCACACAGGAACATATCCAGTATGAGACATGGTGACAGTGTGGACCGTGTTTGGCTGACCTACTTTGCCACTGATGAATATCAAAGGTTGAAAACCATCTCTCATGAGAGTAATGGACAGAGAGGTGGGAGGAAAAGAAGATTCTGAGATTGGGATTTTATGATACAGAGTTCATTTTGAGCCCAGCAGGAAAGAGGATTGATGCACCTGGATAAAGGTCCTTCACATAGTCATAGCCACCATTAAGCAGAAATAAAATTGCTGATGTTTCCCAGCAATGCAGTCCAAGGCAATCCTGTTTGAGCCATTCAGAGACTTAAACTAGGGCTATCATACTTGACTCCAAATAGACAATGTTTCATTCAAAAAGTTGATTAAACTATATGGAATCATTGTAGAGTGAACTGCACTATGTGGGCTAATGGAGCAGGAAAAAAGTGAAGCCTATGGCAGTCAAAGGAGCAACAGAAGCTACTAATTAAAGGAACAGGCTCAAGTGGAAATGAATAACAGAGGGTGAGGGGAGAACAGGTGGACCCAAAGTTATCCATGTATATAGCTAAATACACATAAACACAGACTGTTTCACTGCCAAACTCTAGCTGGCCAAACATGCATAACTTCTGTATAACTGAGATCAAAGCTCTTCTTTGTGATAAGCAACAAGAAATTCTAGCAAACAAACACACAAAATGCCAGACAAACCCTTAGGCACATTTTGGGCAGCCTCACTGAAAGCCAAGAGCAATCCAAAAGGATTAAAATAACCACACATGTAAATACTTAGCAGAATGCTTTTAAGGGAAAGTATGCATTATGTTCAACTAGGTATGAAAAAAATACCTTACTGCATGTGACTGTAATTTTTGAAAATTATGTTGGTTTCAATGTTAACGTTTATCTTCACCTACAATGTGACTGTACATTGGTAATTGTATGCTGCACCAAATTGTCTTCTGTCTCAGGCAAGTACTAGAGTACAGAACAAAATATAAGCATAAGAAAAGTGGCATTATGCTGCTAATAGGTAAACTTTTGAAAACACATAAGGAATAATACATATTCTTGATATTCAAACAACCTCTCAAAAAGTTTCATGCTGTTTGGGTTTGTGCTGAAATTGCATCATATTTACATCATACCTCAAAAACACTTGCAGTGCAAACTACAATGGAAATCAACATGTAAAGGAATATATGTTTAAAATGAAGAAAAATCTTCTCTTTTCTTGCTTTCAGTCTTCTAACTTCCATTAATATGATTGCTGTAAGAGAACTGCCAGAGGCTGCCCAAAAGACACTTATTTACGGATGGTAATGGTGACTGTATGTTATTTGTATTCGGTCTGATTTATTTAGGTGCATATAAAATCTTCAATGATAAATTATTAATCATTTATCTATGCCATATATCAATAAGTAAATGTAGTAGTATTCCTGCTGATACTATAACTGATTTACAAAGCCTGTAACAATTTATACTTTCCAGAGTCTGAAGCAGCATGGGATTTTACAATACACAATTCAGTTGACTTTTACTTTTACTTTACTGCTACTTTTACTTAAACTTACTTTAACTTGAAAGCATCAGTGCATCACTTGAAAGCAACACTGAATCACTTGAAAGCAACACTGCATAATTACTTCACAGTGTGGCCCAAGTAATCAGTGAAATTGTGATTGTGTAAAATGCTGTTAAAATTTACATCTAATTATGATAAACAACATTCCTGAGTTGTGACTCAGATGGGATAAATTCTCCTTATGCATCCAGACACTTTTTATTTAAGGGAAAATACAGCAGTTTAGTTGTTTTCACAAGAAAGCAACAATCTGCTTTGGGTACTCAGAATTCACAGGATATGTTCCAGCCCAAGTAAGACATCTTAAATCAAAATGCTATTTTTGGTATGAAATGGTGGGGTTTAGTTTAATTATTTTGCTTGCTTTTTTTTGCTTTTTTTTTTTTTTTTTTTCTGTGGGATGGTCTGGAAGTTTTTGGTATTCCACACAGAAATTTCCATATATTAGAGACTACTTTACACTGTACCTTTTTTCCAAACTACAGTCACAAAAGGAAATCAAGTGTTAACAAAATTCTGACTGAGAAAAAAAGTAGGTATTTCTCATAACACTATTTCAAGAAATAAGCCTGAACTATCATGGTTGGATCTCTTTTTCTTCCTGAAGATTTCCCATGGTCAGAAAAGGAATGAAACCTGTAGAATAATGCATAATAATTTATATCTTTGGGTCTTTTTCTACTTTTGCTTGCAAACGGAATAGTGAAGTTTCAGAAACAGGTAGTCAGAATATCAGGGGGAAAAAGGACAAAAGTAATAAACTCATAACAAAAAGCTGGACAAGGACACAAAACCTTATGTCTTCTTCCTTTCCATGGCTCATACAAAAGCAAGAAGTTTCTCCTCTTTCTTCCCTTTCAAAGCAGGAGTCAAAATGTGCTCCAGAATCAGTGCTAGAATCTTTTCAGTTCACAACTCTGGAATTAGAGCAAGGCAGGAAAGCCACATGCTCTTCAAATTGAGGAATTGAGCCCAGATCAAAATGTTCCTCTAATAGTTTTGGAGCATGCAGTTCATTCAGCCTATTTCCTAATGTGTGTCCATGAAACAGACTTCATCTGACAGTATTGACCATGACAGCAGATAAAAACAAAGACAGACAGACAAAACTAATTTTTCTTGTAATCTATAAGAATTATAGATTCTCTAAGAATTACAAATTCAGAATAAGGAATGGTGATTGTAATAAGTAAATCTGTAGTCTACAAGGCTTATAGATTGCAGATAATAAATATGGGGTTTAGCACATAATATGTACACCTGAGGTAATGCTGCCTTCTGGTTGGTGGGTTTTGTATTTGTTTTGGTTTGGTTTTTTGTGCGTGTATGTGATTTTTTGTCAAATAGATGAACAAACAGCTGAACACAGTTGACTGGCTGACAGAAATGAGAATTATGCTGCCTTCCCATTTTCATATCTACAATAGGCAGCAGAAAAAAAACCACAACAAAAACCAACCAAAAAAACCCCAAACAAACAAACGAACAAAACAAAAAAACCACAACAAAATGAAACAAAACCAAAACAATAACAACAACAAAGAACAAAACCAACCAAAACCAACCAACCACACAAAAAAACCAAACAGAAAGATGCCAGATGTGTGTTCTAGCATGCTGATGTGAAGGAAACTTTTCAATGAATGTTGACATTTGGCATTCAGGACATTGTTCTGACTGGGGTCTAATTGGTGAAATGTCAACATTCTCCACTTCCTCCTAGTAAAATATTTCCTATAAAGTGTAAATAAAGACTGTAGAGCTTTTTCTTCACATTAGCTTGCCAAAACATCTGGATATGTGTTTATATTGGTTGGCATCACAGGCTTATCCTTCAAAGCAACCTGCTTTTTTTTTTATACTTTGTAATGGAACCTCACAAACATACAATGTTTTTTTTAAGTAACACAATATTGCTTGACTATGGGAATAATTTGAAATGTAAAGTGAAAAAATACTATTATAAGGCGCAGCTGAAGCTGTAGGGTGCTTATGTGAAAGCAAGTGAAATATGGAATGTTATGACACATACAAATAACGTTTACATTGTTATCTATGGACAAAGAGCCTTTTGGATGCAACTCCTGGATGCAATAAATAAGAGGAGGTATCTACTTACTTTCTATCTACAGTCAATATTAGTTCTCTGACCTAGACTGTCTGATCAGGAAAATATACACACACATCTCAGACAATTCACTAATTGACTCCAGATCTCACAAGAACATGGCAGTAGTTTTCAAAGAGCGGCTCTGTTTTGACCAGTGACAGTGCACTGAAACAGCAATGAAAAGTCCTCATGAAACAGTCACTTCATAACAGATAATCACAACACCACAAACTACTCAGCTATCACCAGCAGATCAAAGGCTACCTCACTGTGAAGTTCAGAAAAAACTAAATCAAACCAGGTAATGTTCAATATAAGATCACTGTGTCATGCATTATTGCATTCTGACCTTTCTAAGTGTTTTGGGTTTTGAAGCCACTATATGCACATTGGACCAGAAGAGTTTAGCCTGACATGTGATAAAAAAACCAAGCATAAACTTCATTTTTTTGCACTGATATCCACCTACTGTTTTGATTAACTATATCACATGAAAAAAAAACCAACAAAACAACTTCACTGAGTTACTATAAATAATGTAATTAAAGGAAAAAATCATGTTTCTGGACTACTGATTTAGGTTTAATAAGATATGATCAACACATTCAAGGCTTTAAGATAGAAGGGCTTCCTTAAACCTATTTTATCTGAGCTGTCTTTTAATGTCTTACCACAGCAAATAAAATAATGAACTAAAGTACTTGTTCTCAAAATATGTTATATCAAAATAAAGGTGACTCAAAATGTAAACTCTAAAAATGGGATGTGTTTGCAGAGAATCAAAACTAACTGTTAACAGAAGACTTAGTTTAGCAAATACTCTGAGTGAAGTGCTTTAGAGAGAATGTAAAACAAAAAAGAAAGATGACAACTCTTTTACCAGAGAATAAGTTTGTGCATGGTCATATGGAAGCTCTTCTCAGCTCAAAGAAATAACCAATTAATTTATGAACCTCTCTCTAATCTAAAAGATAGGATAGAAATATCACAGGAATTTGAAATGTGTGTTTCTAAAAAGTAATGAAAGGTGTGGAGCCTGTCGCTGTGATTTCTATCTAATGTCTTTTCTTCTAGACCATCTATTATAATTTGTCTTTTAGAAAGACCACTGACTTTGCTGAACAAAAGCAAATCTTTCACTACCTTAATTTTTAACAAATGTATTTTCAGAGCCAATAAATTATTAAAATAATACAATAACAGAAATTAATATCTGGTTTTAAATATTATAGCATGCACTTAAATGCATGCAATAAATGCAACTCTTCTGGTTTTTTTTAGTGGCATTTCTACCTAATACATGAATTTGAGAGGTAAAGAAGCCAGCTCACCTTGGTTCACACTAAACATGCTCAGAAGTGCTCGGAATTGTGAATTGTATTTGAGTTTTTTTACTCCCTGGGAAATTATTTTTAAAAGTAAGATTTTTTTAGTGGCTGTGTAGTTCCAGGTCTTCGGACAGACAAATGGAGAAGAGCAGACATATTTACACTATCCACAGCCATAATCTACTGTTTTATACAGTTTCATATACCTCCCTTTAAGAAAACACTCATAAATCAGGTGCAATTACAGCTTCTTAGGCCAGTTTATTTTTCATTATGGAGTAAACCAAATCTCTCTTACTTTTCCTGGCAAAACTAAGCCTTGTCTTAGGCAGTAGATGCTCACTGTCATGTGGTTTGACCCAGATGCACCCTTCAAACTGAAAACAAACAGAGAAAACCCCTTACCTAAAGCAAGCCTTTGACTGTCAGCAGCTATCATGATCTAACTTCAGACCAACAAAGTGTTACTGAATTTACAACTTTTTCTCAAAAGGGCTTACTTCATCAGGTATTAGTTAATTTTAACACTTAAGGGATCAATTTTTAAAGTTGTTTTTTCTTCTATTGAGGAAAAAAATCCTAGCACTCATTTCTTTTTGTTTTGTTTTGTTTTAATCTTCTAAGATGTGTTTTCAAGAAAGCAAAGAAGCAAAAAAAGATCATTGAAACTAAATCTCTATATTGACATTTATACTCCAGTGATTGTAAGAGCTTTCAGTTAAAATCCCATACACATGATGTGTTTACATAGCAGGTAGCATAATTGAAAATTACTACCACAAAGGGTCTCCCAAACCTTACAATATTATAAACAATAATAAGAATGCTGTCAAATATCATTCAGAAAAGCCAACACTTTCTCAGTGATTTTCAGCCTCACTCCAAGGTATATCTGCCTCCAAGATTATCTTGGTGTAAGCTATCAATACATTCATGCTTACACTTCCTTCATATCTTTACATTCATTATAGCTCAACTGAACCAAATATTTCTTCTTCAGAGCTAGGATTTATTGGTAAATAACGATAAACAGACCTGTAATGGTGGGAGAAGAAAGCCGTTAACTGATTTTTTGTCAAAAGTTGGACCCTAATAACAAATCCGTACAATAATGAAACCAAAACAACAATTCAATGCTGTAATTACTCTTTGAAATAAAATGTTTTCAGAAGAAAAATATACTGTGTGAAAGATGTCTCTTTTTTGTAGGCAGTAACATTACTAGATTACTCATTTACTGACTACAAATAGTCATCTGACTGCAGTGTTTTTCTTTTCCATTCCCAAGATACTTCTTATGGCATTTTAATGCGCTTAATGTACATGTGTATACATTCTTGTATAAAAATTAGTAATATGCTGCTGGGGTCTGTTAGTCTGTCTGTTTATTTTACATGTGTATATTTATGTGAGAAATATTTTAGTTATTAAACTTCTTGTCAGTGAAAAATTAACTTCCCAGTATATTTTTATACAGTAGATCTTATTGTTATAGTCAGAAAAGAGACTGTAAAAATGGTTCTGTTTATGAAGTGGGAAGGTATAGTAATGGCTCTGTAGTTAAGGAATATATTTTGCAGACTTTAGGGACACCAGCATCTATTATACCAGCTTTCTAAAATGCCTTAGCCTGAAAGATTTCCATCTTAGCATAAGCTTATATTTCAATTTATTAGCAGTGTTCTAGTCATCAATAACAGACACTTCAGACTTTGGTCATCTTGATTCAGAGACTGAAATTCATAACAACTGTTAACTGTGTTGCAACCTAATACACTGTAGAATTGTAAAGAGCTTCTTTCTTTTCTGACAGAGTAGTCAGTAAGGCTGATGGAAGGTAGATAGGCAGTATAATGCGCACAGGCGCACAGGCAGACTTCTCCCACTAGCAGACCTTGATTTGAGGCAAAGAAATTGATGAAGAATTCAAAATAAATCAGACAAAGCTCAGTCTCACACAAAGCAAAAATGAGAGCAAACTGGTCTCCCATTGAGTGACAACAGAAGAAAAATTCACTGCCACTCACAAATGAATGATAGCTGAGTGTTGGCCTGGCTCCTTCTCAGGTATGATGTTTCCAAGGAGTGGAGTCTGAAGACAACTATTTTTTCTCACATAAATGTTTTTTTATACCATAGCAGATAACCAGTCTGGGCACCTACCTGAGTTAAATTATTAGGTATTTATAGTGGAACATCTGTTTGTAGGTAAGAGTTGCATTTTTGCAATTTATTATTGTGGGGTTTGTATTATCTTTGTTACTGCTCACTTTGGACTCCTTAGGAATGCCACAGATTATTTTTTTCTTGCTTAATTCTTGTCTTGGTTTTTACACATTGGTTTGGTTTTTTTAGTAACTACATTATTTAACTGTTGAACATTGTTAGCAAAGATTTTATATACAGCCATTGTTTGTGTGTGTACTAGCCTTCATGGAGCTGCAATGTTTTGGAACTAAACACAAAGCACAAGTGACATTTTTTAATGTATAGATAAAGGCAAATAGCTGTACATAAATGCATGTGCAGCTCTTTTACTCATGGCACTGTACAGTACTGTGCCAGAAGTTACAGCTGAGGACCTTCTATGAGGTGCTAAGCATCCCAACTTTTTTGCACTCATTTACTGAATAACAGTTAGGGTTAGTAATCTGGTCAGTTCAATGTCTCTCCTGGAGACCACAGTGTGTGCTGGAGTGAAATAACTGTATCTGTACCTTGCTGTGCTTTTTGTGACTCCACCTTGCTGTCTGTCTGTCTCTTGTCGTGATGCTTGAGGTAGAAAACTTTGTTCACATTTGTTTGAATATCCTTCTGTCTATGCAGGGAGTCAGAAAATAGGATGAAACAGATACTGAAAAAAAAATCACCAGTGGCAAAAATAGAAGATTTTAGAGCACTTGCGATCTGTAGACTGCAGAACCACACACACACAGAAACAACACACACACACACACACACACACACACACAAGCCAGTGGGGGGTGAACTGCTGTTTTGAAGAATGGAAAATTTAATGAATTACTGACTTGCTCCAGAGAGACAAAATTATTGTCTGCTAGAAAAATGAATAGAGACATAGTTGTGCACAACAGATTTATTTTACATGATGTTCTTATTATTTGGTAGCAGTGAGTAACTTGTTTTACAGTTGTGTACAAAGTCTGCATGCTTTACGTGTTCTTCACAGGTGCTCATAAATATCCACAATATTGAATACAATACCATCATGCTGAAAAGTGCTGTTTATTCTAAGCAGCAGCACAGGGGTAGTCTTAGAGGTCAGAGCAAGATGGTGCCACTTCTGCGATAAGGCAGCAGGTAAATCTGTAATCCAAATACATGGGAGAAGGAAGTGTTTCAGCACATTTAGAGCAAGTTCACATGATCTCTGCCTATGCTTCAACTCAACTGGATGCCAGAACTCAACTGGATGTCAGCCAGCTCTCAATTGGAAACTGCTGTGAGTACAATGCTATACCCAAGTATAATAAGTCTTGCTGAGAGACTTACTTCAAGCTCAGAGATGGATCACAACTGGCAGACAGAGCCATTTTAATTCTGTCTGCAAAAGACTGAGCAGACATAGCTTTAGGGTAAAGGAAATCTGAGATTATATAAAATCTATGGATTAGGATTTTGCACAGCATAGCTCCCTAGTGGTAGCTCCAAGAAAGGGAACACTACCCAGACTGACTTAAATGCTCTAAAGCCTGCTAAGAATAAGACAGGTTTGTAAAATAGTTGGGAGAGCTGAACTGGGACATCTCTAGCTGGGTGCCTTCTACAGATGAAACAACTGCAATTATTTCCCAGAACATATTTTCCTACTTAGGATACAGCTAGAATAGATACAAGAACATATACTGAAGATGAACCCCAGAGCTCTTCATACAGTCTTTACTATCTATATGTTTGTGTGTGCATATGGTGTCTTTTCAGTTTATAAGGCTTGTTTACTAAACTGTGAACATTAATTAAAATGGTAGACTTTGATACAAACTACAATGACAAAAATATTGTCAAACTCTGTATTTTTTATTTAAATAGGTTTCAACACTTTAAAAATCACTTTTTAAAAAATTAAAATAATTTGAAAACTAACTGCAGTCATGGAAAGATGGCTGATCATGACCATATCCCATAGAAAATTTTGTACCTGATAATGAAGAGTCATACCTGTTTCAAGTTTTCTTCTCAAGTACATTATTTAAGACTGTATGTAAAAAAATACATTTTTCTCTCTGCATATTTCATGCTGAAATATGTAGCTGCCTTATAAAATACATCTTTTCACCACCAAGCACTTGAAGCATGTTCAGCATGGTTGCTGAAAATATAATTTCAGAATTTACCATGCTGTCCACTTTTATATAATCAACTACACTGAAGTTAAAATGGCAAATCAATATACTGCTTTTAGGAAGGAATGTACTTGTTTACTAAAAGATCCATTTTCTTTGAGGAAGTCACACAAGTGCTATTGAATGCCAGAAAGGAGACTATCAGTTGATAAGCTTGAGAAAGTTTCTTGAGGTCCAGAAAGGCTGAAGAGAAACCCTTTTGAGCTCCCCTGTAACACTGGGAATAAAAGCCAAAACCGAAAGCTGGCTGTACCTGCAGACCACACTACAGAAGCGAGGCATGGGAAAAAGAAGAAAGCAAAACTGTGGATCCTAGGTATGTAGGAATTGTGTGGCTAAGATGCACCTACAGGTAGAGGCTTTTAAATTTATTTTAAATTTCTTCAATTTCTTGCAGAAGTAACAACAGATTTTATTTCTGAAATAATGAACAGAAATATCTGTTTTGAAGACATTGTTTTAGCCAAGAATGAGGAAAGCACAACCAATGTGACTCATCCCAAATAGACCAGGTTAAACAAAGCTCAGTATAGTTAAAACTGGTATCACAATGTGAAAGAAAAACAAACAAAACATTCAAGAAAATGTTCAAAAAAGTCAAAGTCAAATGATACAACTCAGGAGCTTAAGTCTGCATTGACCAAAGTTATAGTTTTTCATGACTCAGCAATGATGTAATAATTTTAGAGGCCTTTCTCAGGAATGTTTACAGCTCATAAATAAGTGTTAAAGATCTCTGGAAAATTTGGAACACTGCAGTCTGTTCAAGACTGGTTTTTTTTATCTTTATTAACAATTCGAAGACCTAATTTGATAATGAAATTAAAAAAAACAACCAAAAACTAACAAAACAAAACCAAAACCAACTAAACATAAAGTTTGAGTTTCACAAAGTTGAGGTGGATTGAAAACTGGCTGAATGTCCAGGTGCAGAGGGTGATGACCAGTGCTGTAAGATCTATTTGGAGGACAGGAAATAGTGGTGTGACACAATAGAAATGAACTGATACTGGTGGATCCCCAGGGATCAACACTGGGTCCAGTGCTGTTATCTTCATTAATGATCTGGATAGTGGGGCAGAGTGCACCTTCAGCAAGTTTGCAGGTGACACAAAAATGAGAGGAGAGGCTGTTACTCCAGAGCATCATACTGCCATCCAGTGTGACCTCAACAGGCTAGAGTAATATTATAGTCTTCCAAACTTAGCTGAGGCATTTTTATTTTTCCTTATTCCCTTTTTTAACCTCTCCTGGAAGGGCGGGGGGAAGGGGCTGATAGAGAGAAATCCTGATCTGTGGGCTTGCCTTGAATCTGAAATGGAGACAGGTGCAATTTAACAGCCTTGAGGCATGAAACCTCTCTGGCAAGCCCTGTTTTTATCAGCTTTCTGCCAGAGAGGCTGCATCTGCCACAGTCCACTTCTCAGGGAAGAGTTTCTTTTACCTGTAAAGTCACCAAGGTGTTCAAACGGCATGACTGCATTTTCAGGCGCACTGTGTGTAGCAGGTCCTACTCCAGTTCCTGAAAGCCACCATGGCATGGGCTGTGTGGCACAGGTCCCACTCTTCATAGCAGTTGTTGAGTCTGTGCCAGGACATTGGAACCACACAGGCAGTTTTGGAAAAGGCTGAGGGCCTTTCTGGTTACACTTGTATCAGAAAGCATTCCTCCATCATCCCCAATGGGAGAAGAGCCAAGGAACTGATGGAGCTGAAACTGTAGGAACTGAAGATTTTGATAGTTCAATCTTATTGCTGACATCTCTTTTTTACGTTTTTTAGTTCACATTAGGTAGGAAAAAAAAACCTCTTTAAACAAAGGCATTTACAAATTGCCCTATGAGCTCAAGTAGTTCCCCCAATACTATCTTCTTGCATATGACTCAAAGTGTAGCATTCATGCTACTGGCATCAGCTATTAATTACTCACGTTCCCTGTGCTGGTGCACCAAGAAATCAAGGCTGTCACTGACTTACTGTGTTTGTCTTCATTCAAATCTGACTGCAATTACAGTGCCTTCCCCAGAGGCTGTACAGGACAAATCATGAGGCTTTTCCCATTGATTTCAGTGATTTTTGCAGCAGATCCTCCTGGTTCTTTTCTGACAAAATAGAATTTTATCAGCACAGGGCAAGTTCCTGATTAACCAAAATGACTGGCGAGAGTAAGAGGAATTGAGTTCAATTCATATGAATATTAGATCCCCACCATATGTTTCAAAGGGATATTCTGCACACTTCTGATCACTGCTTTATATACAGTTGCTATTGACTACTGCAGCAGCAGAAAACCAACCCTGTAGTACCACAAGATACTAAACACTCTGCAGACACAAAGGGCTGTCCCACAATCTGCACAAGGCAGAGTCACACAATTTGAGAAAGCTTTCCAATAAGGCATCTGACATACTCAAGTTTTTAACACTGATTCTGGACTAAGAATACAATAATTAGCAAATTATCCAGGAGGGGCTGACTTGTACTGATTCATCTTCACTGATCAGCCTACAGGGAACAGATTAAACTACTGTACATTGGTTTGTGGTTTTTTTTGGGGGGGAATAAAAAAGAAAAAGGCAAAGAAAGAGAAGAAAAGAGAAGAAAAGAGAAGAGAGGAGAGGAGAGG
>WTSP01004277.1:0-19260 GCA_025331215.1 Actenoides lindsayi
TCAACCTCCCTGTATGCAGACAGAGTTAGAAGTGGATTTAACCCCAAGGAAAAAAATTCAAAATTAAAACACTTAGAAGGAAACCACCCCCCCCCCCCCCCCCCCCCCCCCCCATCAAGAGTTGAAGGTTATTAGAAAATGATAAAGCTTTTTTGAGGTCTCCTGTCAATGTAACATCAAGGCAAAGAGAATTTCAATCATTTCAATTTATTACCAGATTTCTGCTAAGCTTGTGATTAAGCTGTTTCTTTTCCAATACTTTTCCCCCATCCATTCAGCACAGATAATGCCAACCTCCATTATCAAAATTAGCAGTCTGTCTAATCCAATACCTACTCTGTAAGTGGTAATGTCAATGCATTACAGGCTTACAGTTTGGTAATAACAACATCCAGAGATTCGATGTTTCAGAATAGATGGATAAACACTAATATTTGCAATAACTAACATGTAGAAGAGTCACCTATCCCTCAAGATATCTCTGCTTTGAGAAGTTAACTGTAGTATCAAAGACACCCCTGGCTGTTAAGCAGGAACAGCTTCAGGTATAGAAGTGGTCTGGAGCAGAAGGGGACAAAGGCAGCAAAAGAATGCTGTAAGGGGCAGATACTGACTGTGTTTGTCTTCTAGTAGAAACAGAAGCCATTGCCTTCCTGATGGCTGCAGACTGGCAGGGAGTAGTGGGCTTGATGTAAAGTGACAGCAACAGACAGCTAAGCTTCTCATGGCTCTTCTGGCTCTTTCACAAACCCAGATGGATAACACAGTTCAAAGAGTGCAGAACAAGGTACTGTAGAGGGGAGACAACTACTGTGGGAGCAGAAGGTGTCAAGGAAGCTGCTGAGGGAATTGGAGTAGCTGCTAGAAGTGCAGTAGCCTCCGATGGTGACACAGAGAGGACTACCACATCTTGAGAGTGGTATTATATACATCTTTATGCCAGTCCAATCCCACAAGAAAAAAAAAACAACAAACCAACAATGACTGGAAACACTAACTTTTTCATTCAGCCCAACAGCAGATTTAAGTAGGATTAGGTATCCATATGTACCAGAGAAAATGAACCTGAGATGCTGTGACTCATCTTGGGTTATAGGCACAGGTTTAGCAAAAGCAACATAACTAGAACACTTTTCTAGGGCTTAGAGAAAGCTTCACTGACAGCCCATGACCTGCAGAACAGCCTAAGCTCCACAGAACTGAGGAAAGTGAGGAACTGAGCCCACTGTCCAGGAACCTCATGATATCTCTTTCTTGGGACCACAGTGACCCAAATACATTTCTTTTCTTAAGCCTCAGTGAGAACTTCTTCAAAAGAGGAGAAAATTTGGATCCAGGATATTAATTTACAACTTTTTTCTATCTTAAAGCAAGAAATATTTGTTTGTACTGTTCATCACATAGACTTTATTAACATTTTTTTAATTTTCATTACTTGCAAATTTTGCAAAACATGTTATCTGAAGAACAGGGCTGAGCTAACAAATTCTGCCAAACACAGACAAATCTTATGTTGTTTCTTGATCTAAGCCACAGCAAATCCTCGCACTCGTAGTCTAGTGTCTTTCCAATCGCCTGATTCCTTTCTGTACTTGTTAGAAAACCCAGAGAGCAAATAATTTTGAGCAGATTAGGGAGGGAGCTTCATTTCATGCAGCAACGACTTAAACTCAAATTTTATCTTGTTATAAAATAGATTTCTTGATATTACTTGAAGTACTAATTAACATAAATGCAACAGAGAAAATTATATTATGGAAAAAAAAAAAATTCCATTTGTATTGCCCAGGCACGCACTTACCTTTTCCTCAATTTCTTTGAGTTGTCTCTTTTGAATTTCTATTTTATCTTCTAGTTCTCGAATTCGCTGGAATAGAAAAAACAAAATAGACATTATTATATCTAATTTGAAAATGATATGAATCAAAAAGATAAGAAATAGATTAAAATTAAGAGAACAAGTGCCCATTATTAATGCAACATTTCCTTTGCAGTTATATCAGGTATTTCCAGGGCAGGACTGCCCCACATTTCTGTGAAACTGTGGCATTTTAAAGCAAACTGCACATTAAGAACATCATCTTTACTACCTGGAGGTCTACTCATCACTACTCATTAATCACAATTTTAACATATATACACAGACAATTCTGATTAGCACCAAAATTCTTAGAAGTACACCACTACTTTTTCTGTAACTGCCAGAAGTTTTTCTTCTTACCCCAACAGTCACCTGACTAGTACTATTACATTTAATTTTAACTCTCTGTTTTCCTTCCCTATAAAACATAACTCTGCTTCTGGCATAGTCACTCTAGACCATAAAAACAGCACAGAGATTTTCAGTTAATTACCAAGACACCATCAAGAGATTTAACTCCATCCTATTACTAAAGCCACCCCTCACCAGAGTCAGGGGATATGTCTCCTTCAGTGTAGCTTTCCATTTTTTAAAGGATTTTCCTTGCTCAGTTCCACAAAGGTTCTTCAAAAATATGGCTGTTGTTGAGTCCACATATCCTATTTTATTTCTTTCTAGAAAGTATGCTTTTTTTTTTTTAGTTTCTTTTTTGTTCGTTTGTTTAATTTATTTTTTTTCTGGGCTTCTACTTTAGAAGATGCATTTTATTACACTTTAAGTATATTGTATTTGTTACAGATGAAGTAGGTTCATAATATTTTTATAGGCAGAAACCTGGAATCTCCTTCTAACAGCTCCTGGGAATCAAGGAGCAACTTGATACTATCAGCTTCTTTTGGGATTAACTACCTGACCTCTTCTTGGCCTACAACAGGTTATTAACAGTTCCTGATCTTTGAAAGATAAGTTATCCCCTACTCTAATTTCTCTGCATAGGTCAATAAAATTGTAGAAGCTGTTGCACCACTCCCAAATTATTTTATTACTCCTAAATTGATTTGAACAATATTATTTCTTTCAAAACAACATCCAGTCATTACTCATAAACCTGTGTGATCAATTGCTGTTGGTAGTTGATTACCTGCATTCAATTCAAAGACCTCAAATGGTGGGAAATGCTTCACACTCATGACAGCCTGGAACAGTTGCAGAGAGGCAGCAGCTGATCCAATGACCATATCATTTTTGAAACCACAGAATTTGGCTTGAAAACTGCAAATCTAACCTGCAGTTACCCCAAGGATGAAGAACATCCAACCCTGCAGTTCACTTTGCCTAGAGCATACTACTCTTCATACAAATATTGCAGATAGGTCACGAGCAACAGCTTTGTTATTGTTGATGCTGTTTTAAAATAAAAGATTTTGCTTAAATGACTGTTTTGAATATTATGCACTCAATGTCAATCAAAACCTCCACTGTATTATGCTGCAATGCTCAGAGATTTCCCCAGATAATATAAAAGCACAAACCTACAATTACCTGAAAAGAGATTGAAGTGAGGTGGGTGTTGGTCTCTTCTCCCAAGTAACTAGTGATAAGATGAGAGAAATGGTCTTAAACTGCACTAGGGGAGGTTTAGATTAGACATTAGGAAAAATTTCTATACGAATGAGTGGTGAGGCATTGGAACAGACAGCCCAGGGAGGTGGTGGAGTCACCATCCCTGGAGGTATTCAAAAAATGTGTAGATGTGGCACTTCAGGACACAATTTAGTGGTCATAATGTTAGATGGTTGGACTTCGTGATCTTGGATGTCTTTTCCAACCCTAATGATTCTGTGAAACCAGATTATCCTTGTGTCAGACAAGTTCATGTCACTTAGTTGGTGGTAACAAATGCCCCAAGCATTCATTTCACTTTTCCTCTACTACATTTGAATTTATTTATACTTCATCTAGTCCCAGCTCAAGGCAAGTCTATCTCTCAAGCAATCACCTTCATATACTGGATGCATCTGGAATATTACAGTCGCTGGTAAAAAGCCATGGGATGAGAAACAGGCAGATGTAATCACTTGTTGATGTATTTTACCTGCAGAATGGCCTTAAAAATACATAGATATATATGCAATATATTGGCGTGTGTGTAATAAATATTTACATCTGCATACAATATTTAACACAAAATATTTTCCTGCATTGTATCTATTGTGATTACAGCATTATCTTGATCATACAAAGACAACAGTTTCCTTCAGTAAATACATGTCAGCTACATGCAACAATCCTAGCTTTAACAAAAAAAGTACCTTCTAGAAGTAGCAAGAGATGTTCCTCAAATATTATATTAAACTACTGAGAAGGAAATTACACAAAAATTACACATAGTAATTAGACCACAGGCAGGGCTGCTTGACATTCAGTATACAAGAGCATTTACATCTTTATCTACTGTTCCTTTTATTTACAAGAATTAGCAATCAAGAAGCTGTGGAATCACACTCAGGTTTTCAGCACTTGATTAGATGCCTTCAGTGATTTTTGATTTGTTTATGTTTGCAAAAGCAAAACTGTGCCAACAGATCATGCAGAATTATTTTATTGTTATCAAGAAATTCTACCTGTTTTCATGCTTCAGGGCATAAATTGATGATTAACAAGTTGCGCTTTTCCTACTATGTCATATAGAGTTTATAACAACAGCTGTCGTATAAACAATACATTCAGCTCTATCCTTGACAAGGCTCACAGGAACCCTGCAGGGTAAGCCAGTGCATTTTCAACTGCACAAAAAACTGTACAAGGAATCAACAAAATCTACTGTATCTGTCTCCCAAAACGTTGAGAAGAAAGCCACAAGCTCTTTTGTTTATTTTCTTTTTTAAAAAAGGAGGGATAGAAGATATGGATGAACAAACTAAAAGTATCACAGTATTTGTTTCCTTTAAACTTCTACTATTGGTCCCAGTCACAGCAAGGATTAGGATCAAAGTGGAGTGGTGTTCCACTGGGTTCTAGCAATTCCTGTGTTCCTATGGTTAATAGCTGCCCCTCAGTCACATGAGTGCACCTTTTCAGGACTGGCAGGATTCATGAGAATAACACTGTGTTGTCAAATCATGGGGTCACACAAAGGAAATACTGTAGGCAAACAAAGAGCCACAGCCAGAAGAAAATACTGCAATAAGAATGCAACCATGAAAAAGATGAACATAAACATTAGGGACATGGATTCTTAACACTGTCCACCTCGACCACCTTCAAAAGCAACCTGCTAAAATCATGAATCCTATTTATAATTGATTTGATGACAATAGCAAATACAATCTCACAAAACTTCTGGATGATGGATGGGTAGATTTGTGAATATTCCTTCTTACTACTTCACCCGCATGGATCTCTCCTGAGTTTTTGAAAGAGGGTTGGATGACCAACAATTTCAGTATGGCAGGCACCTACTTGATAAATTATCCTTCCACTAGCTGCCACTAAGCTTGCTGCCACTTCTGAGTAAGTGTTTGCAAGCAGCCAGAAAGCAGCAGGAGCTGAAAGGATTGTACTGCTGGGCTGAGTTAACAGCAGATGGCTCTGCCGGCCCAGCAACTTCAACTCAGTCAGCAATGAGGCTCAGTTGTGAAAACCATTTGCATTTCCAGACAGCTACAGAACAGTGAGGCCCAACATGTACAACATATGCCTTAACTGCAATTTGAACAGTTCCATTATAATTATTATTTTAATAGTAGTTACATATACATTACATATACAAAGGTAGGGGGTACCATCTATAACCTTGATGGACAGATTAAAAATGATAGCAATTTGGTAAGAGAGAGAAAGGTCACGCTAAAGCTTACATTTCCTTTGGACGTCTATAGTGCTAAAAAAAAAGCATATGACTGAAGTCTGCTGAAGTGCCCTAACATGGCACATTACTTTACTGAACAGAGTCATTCAAGGGAAGTTTACCGTCAGCCTTTTCCATCTGTATAAATTGTGTAACTGACTAGTGATCATATACTGCCTCTCCTCTTCAATCTGATGCTTGGAAAGCTCCCAAACACAAAGGGCTGTCAAATTGCCCTAAAGTGGGAAATTAAACATTTTTCTCAGAAGAAGTTCCTTAATGTGCAGATGATTCCTCCTAAATACACATAACCCTCATTTCCTTTCCCCTCACAATGGGAAGTTCATCTTTCTGAGAAACAGGATACATTCCTTGAAGTGCAATTATCCACTTAAGCAATTACTTCACCTTGGTAGACATGGTTGGCAAGTGCCTTTAGTGTGCATCTTCAGTACTCCCTTTCTTCAGAGGGAGAGTCTCCAAGTCTGCACAAAGCATTGCTCTATAGGTAGTATACTGCCTGAGCTAGCCTATGTGAGACCAATTCAGGTATCTCTGCATTTACAGCTCAGTTTTCCTCACAGTTGAATAATTTCCCTAGAGAAAATGATTGTTTTCAAAATACCTCCAAACTCAGTAAAAGATAACTCTAGATGCAAGTTCTTTATTGTCAAGAAGGTGTAAAAAGAAGGGACGATACCATTTTAAAAATTGAGTTAAAGGCAATGTGTTCCTTGCAGACCACTTGACTCAGAGGCTAGGTCCAATGGACTGATATTAATGCATTGCCAGTGGAGAACCACCTAGGTGCTGATTTCAGAAGGGAAATTTCTGTAATTTTTAGCATGGTCTGCTCCTGTGGCTGTACTGCAACCTCAGGGTTGCAGGCCACATCTCTGGCATGTCTGAGGAATCAACATTTAGGTGGAATGCAAGCAGCATGATGGTGGATGTGTGCCTGGAAATACTACTTTAATTTCAGTAACAGAGAAATTCCAATAACACGGGCTTAGAAAACTCATCTTGCATTATGGAACAGAGTAGTACAAATAATGAAGTTCATAGTGGAACAATAATATTGCACTTGATTACTTAATAACACCATTAAATAGCTTAACCAGAATGAAAAAATTTCTCTATTAAAAAACCAGTTAATTGCATTGCCACACAGTACACATGAAGTATGTTTGCCCAACTTGTGTTATAATAGCAATCCATCTACATTAAGTACTGTTTCCATTAATATAGCGTCCATTGTAAAGGAGCGCTGAAATAGATGGAAATCCTTCCACTGAGCTCAGTGAGCCCTGGACTGCAGTCTCAGACCTATCATTTTTCTGCTGGAGGTAATAAATCAGCCCAGTAATGATTTGTCATCATTTTGAGAGTTTGGCATGAGAGAAAGTTCAGTATTACAAAGAAAGAAAATTGATCTGAGACGTAATGAAGTGCCCTACTAGTCTGTTATGTCCAGACTTCCCCCACCAACTAATCAAAATGTGCATATTTCATCATTTGTTTTAGTTCTTCTTCCATGATACCTTGAATTCTTATGAGAAATGGACCATGTCTCTGTACAATTACACGGTCTTACACACTTTTTAACTTTTTTTAACCTATCTCCCCACTACCTTTTTAGTAGCAAACACTGAATCCAAAAATTTCAGTGTTTTCTGTTTATTGGATAGTGATGTGGGCTGATGCATTTGATTTCTTCATCCAAGCCTTTTTTCCTCTCCAATTCATTCATGGCCTTAGCCAGTCATTAACAGTAAACCAACGTCTTGGATGGCTTCAAATCTTCAAGGAGATTGGAGCTTTGCCAAATGAGAAAAATATTACTAGGAAAGGAACTTCTGTGACAAATTTAATCTGCCAGAAAACAATGACCACAATATCTTTCATATAGGTGTCAAGCTGCAGAACTCATGTTCTTGTTTCCTAGATAAGCGTTTAAGTAAAAAGTCCATCTGAACAAACATACTGTTTTACTGACAGCAACATCAAGATCAATTCAGCTGGCTGCAAAATATACTCCTTGCCATGCTACTATAGTTGTGAAAACAAGAAGGTACTAATCAGGGCTTTAGAAATCACCTTAATAGTTCCTGTGACACAGTCTTATTGGATTTACATTCATCAGCAAATCCAAGAAAACAATTTGATAATTTTAGCACAAAGCAGACGAAGGATTTGCTAAGCTGCTTAGAGCCTCAGCTCTGAAATGTTGGAAAGGTTCAGGTTGATGAATATTTACAGGATAGGCACCATGGATGGACTATATCAGACCTGAACCATGTTTTGGATCTTTGAAGCCAGCTTATGATCAAGAATGAGTCTCATTCTGCAGAAAAATTTAGGAAGGGAAATATTTTATCAAAGGGAAGAATCAATACTCTTTCATTACATCATGATTTTACGCAGCTTCTCAACCTTATTAAGAGTCAGGTATGTAAGATATTTAATAATGTGAACAGCATAACTATTTTACATATACACATTTAAAAAAAAAGATGAATATAAGCTGATTTGCCTTTAACTATTATTCAGATTACTAAGATGATGGATAAAATTCCTGAATAAAAATATTTGGGTGTTTTGTTGTTTTGTTTTGGAGGTTTTTTTGTTTAGTTGGGTTTTTGTTGTTTTGGGTTGGTTTGGGTTTTGTTTTGGGTCCTTTTTTTTGATTTTTGTTTGTTTGGGGTTTTTGGTAGTTTGTTTGGGGTTTTTGTAATCTGTTGCACTTCAACAACTGTTCAAAAGCCTCTACTGTGGTTACAATACAATTTGCATGGGTAATTACCATATGCCTTTACTCAAGCTGTTGGATCTGCTATTGTAAGGTCTAGATTCAAGAATCCACATGTTTCCTTTAGTCTCATATTCCTAGAATGTGATTTTGCATAATGGTCATAAGGAAATGAGCAAGCACACTGTAACAGCATTTGTTTTAGCTATTTTTGGTGCCATCTTGTTTTACTTTATGAATGAAGGCTTAATATAAATTCCAGCCAGTTGAATATGATAATAGAAGATCATTTTGGATATATGGTACCTCTCTGATTCTCACCAAGGGCTTTCTTTATAGAGCAGGTAAAAATTTCATTCTATGTCCTGAAGTCTCAACCATGATAATGCAATTAATAGTTACTGAAGTAGAAGAATTGCTCTTGTTAATCTTTACTATACATTTCTGGTTCCTTTATTTGCTTTCCTGAGGACAAGGAGCCTTTTTGCAGCTGCACTGATGCATTCCTCAGCATTGAGTATTCAATCACATTGGTCTTAGTAGTAAATCAGTGAATTTTATAAATATATTTATCTTAAAAAAAATATTTCTTCTAAGCTGATACTGAATATGCACATGAAGATATGGCTTAATACTTACCAGTAAACAGCATGTTTTTTGTTAACACTGAGAGTCTTTTAATATATGCAATAGTAATAATACATCATATGTTGACATCTAACAGAAGAATATCAACAGTCCCATTGCTTTTAATTAGTGGAAAAAACTACAATTAAAACCACATTAGACATATCTACACAGAATAGCTATTCTATGTCTATGTGAGCTCAGAAAACAAAACACATCCAACATCTTGATATCAACTCCTTGACAGCCTAGACTCCTTATCAGGAAAAAAACCCAACAAACACAACAACAATAAACCCCAAGAACCCACAACCATAATGTGATGTTTATTTAGCATTTAATTTACTTATTTTACATTATGATACTTAAATAGCAAGTTTCCAAGTAAGTAATTATTATGATATAGAATCATAGAATCATTTTAGTTGGAAGAGACCTTTATCATCAAGTCCAACTGTTAGCCCAGCACTGCCCAGTCACCACTAAACCATGTCCCTCAACAGCACATCTATAGGTCTTTCAAATCCCTCCAGGGATTGTGACTCCACCACTTCCCTGGGCAGCCTGTTCTAGTGTTTGACAACCCTTTTGGTGAAGACATTTTTCTTTCTATCCAATGTAAACCTCCACTGGCACAACTTGAGGCCATTTCTTCTTGTCCTGTCACTTGTTACTTGGGAGAAGACCCCCATGGTGCTCCAACCTCTTTTCAGGTAGTTGTAGAGAGTAATAATGTCTCCCCTGAGCCTCTTTTTCTCCAAGTTAAACAACCCCAGTTCCCTCAGCCTCTAGACCCTTCACCAGCTTCACAGCTTCATTGGTCTCCTTTGGACACGTTCCAGCACTTCAGTGTCCTTTTTGGAGTGAGGGACCCAAAACTGAACACAGTATTCCAGGTGTAGCCTCACCAGTGCCAAGTACAAGAGGACAATCACTTCCCTAATATATACAGCCTAAATATACAGAAAATGTGCAGAAGGAAACACTGTAAGATAAACATATAGAAATTACTAAATTTAACTCTCATCTGTCACACATGTAATCTGTGGGAAATTTTATAGAAGTTTGCTGCTATATGGCAATATCACAATAATGATGCCCTGAAAGACAACATTCACTCCTGCTTGACAAACCAATATCACATGTCAACTATGATTAACCTAGTCAGGAAATGCTTGATGAATATAGGTGACCGTTAGACAGCTATGATATCAGATGCCTGCAAGAGCAATTCATGAACATAAAAAATGCATTATCTATTATATGCTGAACAGCAAAGCACAGAATATTTCTCAACTGAAAACATTAGTAATAACAAAAAAAATGAAATTCACCAGTTGCTTCATGTATAGTTGTATGCAAATAGCTAGGGATGAACTTTGTTAGTCTCTTAACACACGTAAGTAAAATAGAACTATTAAAACAGATTGTATCTATATAGATCTATATAGATTTGGATGTTAAATGATCTGATGCTTTCCCCTATTATTATTACATAAGTAACCTTAGTAGTAATACTTCTACATACTTGCTAAATTGTGTGACACTGTTGTGAGTTTTTGGTCAAGCCAGCCTCTCTGACACAAGTCAATGTGCCAGAGGTGGTAATGTATTAATTTGTCTCCTCTCTGACAGAAGGCAATGTGTTTAAGAGGACAAATTTAAGACAACAACTCCTCAAGCCCATCAACGTTGTACACTGAGCATAGCATCCTCCTTCCCTGTCTCACTCCTCCAGGAGCCTTCCCAGTCAACATTAAACTTTAATAATTCTCTTTGGGTGATAACTAGATGGTCTATCAAACATAACAGATTACATAGCAAAGGGGAGTAGAACAACTGCTGAGTTTATTCAAGCTTTACCTGAATATCCATAGTATATCAAATGGCAAATCTCAGGTTCCTACTTCACACTGGAAGTTACTGCATTGACAAATTAATCTTTTTAAATGATGGTTTTCAGAAAAAAAACCAAACCCAACAAACAAACCAAAACCAACCACAAACCAAAACAAGACAAAAAAACCCCAAGTATGTATTCCAAATGGGTGAAACAATATGATCTTATAGATAGGGTGACATCCAACACTAAGGATTTGTAAACAAACTACTCTCCAAGTGTGAAAAAGGTGTCTTTCCTACACAAGAGCTTCTGACTTTTCCTTGGTGTCCATGAAAAAATGTGTCTGAGGCATGACATTTTCAGGGAATCCTTCTCTGTGGCAGTGAGGTCAGTTTTGAGTTATACCTGTTTTATCCTAAAGGAATGTCCTATACCTTTTTATAGTAAAACTTGCAAATAAAGTGGTAATTTCTGCTTTTACCACTTATGAATAATCCAACCTGGTAATAGCAGTAAATGCTACAATTAAAGAAAACTTAGCTAAAATATTTACAGATACATTCCAATTATTTACAGTTGGAACTTGGATGCTTTCAGCATTCCATACATGTATTATGTTCAGGATTGGAACTGAAGCACTGTTGGGGTTTTTTTTTTCCCTGTAAATCTGAGCTCCACTCAATAATATTTTAACTCAAGTTAGAATAAAACACCCCCAGTTTAAGAAAGTATTGCAATGCAACTCAGATTAAAAAAGAGTTTCACACTTTTTGATGACACAAAGAATTAACACACCTTTTTATTCTTTTTTTCCTTATAATTTTATACAAAGGTTGCTCTGGGAAATTATTGGATTATGTTAATAAAATCTGTCTTTCTTATCCTTTCTGACTGGCAGCAGCCATTTTTGGAACTGAGTGTGTGTCAATCTGCTGTCCTTCAAGGATTTTCTAGCTTCTCTTTGTGTTTAAAATAAATTAAAATAAAATCAGAATAAATTCTATTTCTGTTATAAATTTTCTTCATGTTTGAATACTGCCAGCAGTGCAACTTGAATTAATATATCCTAATTTAAAACCTTGTTGCAATGACTTTCCAGTTTCTTGCTCTAGAAGCAGCTACAGTCAAACCAATGGGAATAAATTTTAAGTTAGATCCCATTTGGTTTTATAAAGCATAATTCAACCTTTAAATATTTATTAATATAGATAACACAATCACTATGTATTTTAAGGTGACATAACCATGATGTTGTGTAAATTTTTTGTGTTGGGTGTTTTTATGGTGGTTGATTTGGGGGGGGATTTGGGGTTTTTATTGAGTTTGCTTAATTAAGAAGTTGATATCACTAATTCACAAACACTATATTGTTGTTGGAAATAATATTTTTTTTCAGAGAGTATTTTTATAGCTACACTAACACATTTTTCTCTCTATATAAAAATAACTTAGGATTTTATATACATATAAAAAATTACCACTCTTAACACAACCTGCTAGTAATGAATCATATTTTCCAAAATGCACAAAAGTTATGCCACTACACTGACTAGAACACAAATGTTACTTTTAAATGAATTCCAGCTGAAAATAAACCAGACACTGATTTGCAAAAGCTTATAACAACAGTGTAGCACTACAAGATATTTTTGATGGCAATAGATACAATAACAGCAGTTGAACTGCACATACCCTGTGGCTAGAAGCAAATATCAAATGCTCATGACAGATTTTTAATTAACTTATGTTGCTGCTTCCAAATAGAGAGAATGGTGTAAATCAAAGCACCTTCTCTGATTTAAAGGGAGTATTGTCACTATCCTTCAGCAGAGGATCTGTTCCCCAGACCTGCATGTTGCACTCTGTGTTTAATAAAAGCGTTGTATGCCTTAGCAAGCAGATCTAATCACACAGTCTGTCTTATTTGGCTCCACAGAAGCTTGGTTTCCTTAATTCATGATGGGTATACGTGAATGGTTCCATTTATATACTAATGAACGATAATAATGTGGGACTATACATGCCCGAGTTGAACAGACCCCATTTTCCCAATGTAAAACAGGGAGGGCCTCACATCCTCAAATACATTTATTTTACCAGAACAAAGTCAATACTCAATGGCTAAGAACTAAGGCTTTATATCTGGACAAAGAAGCACACATAAAGCAGCACAGCTCTCATTTGGACAATACAAACCCACTCTGTCATGCATGTCCCTGTTCTTTTCAAACAGTACATTCTCAAGGAAGAATTTTACCTGCTCTTTAAAACCAGAATCTCACAAGCTAAATCCCCAAGGTTCCTGCATGAAGCAGCTCTCCTATAATGAAACCCTGCAGACATTCCCTGCCACTTCTGTATCATGCAGTTATGGTCCAGGACCATTTACATGCAGAAGGAGAGAACTCAACTTCACCTTCTCCATCATCAGATCCTCTTGGACTCTCACTTTATATTTCTGACAGACAAACTCTGACTCAAAGAAGGTTTTAGTCAGCCTGACAGGATAAGCACAGTTGTTCTTTTGAAGCTCTTGTATCAGGCAGACCAGAAGGTAATGGCAGGAAACAAACAGGCCTTCTGAAAGTGATATAACTGCCAGAATATCAGAGAATTCTGAGTCTTTAATGCATGGTTTCTGTTTCAGGGAAAGTTTGAGTGGTTTTGCCATGAAGACATTCTGTATTAAGTCTTACAGGTCCATCATGTTGTTGTATCATTCTCCATAACCTCCACTTGAGCAGAGTAAGAAGGGCGGTGCATACAGTAAAGGCACTGCAGATTGTACAAATATGACCAGGTTTAGACTACGGTTTTTCCAGAATAAAGTGTAATGGGTATTTGCTAAATCTGCAATGTCAGCAAAAGAGAAGTGGTTCATCTAATGTAGCATCTAAGGTTGTACTCAGAGCAGCTTCATTCATACCATAGGACTCTGCCAATGCAGGTATGCTCTCATTTTTGTAACATTTTCAGCGTCTGTCATCTGCTACTGTAGATGAATGTAATGCTATGAGAGTTTGCCCTGTGACACTGCTTATCCACGCTAGGGCTTTTTTTTCTGTTTGTTTTTAAGCCATGGATATTTACATACAGCTACTAGGTTATAATTTTTGACCACTGGTCCCGTAAAGACCTACAAATACCATCTTCAATAAGAAAACAACTGAGAAGAAAAAACTGAGCAAAGAATTGATGTTACCAATTCTTAAAAATATCTAAAGGGTGGTTGTTACGAGGATGGGGCCAGTATCTTCACCTGTGCCCAGTAATAGGACAAGGGGTAACAGGCACAAACTGGAACACAGTAAGTTCCACCTCAACATCAAGTAAAGCTTCTTTCCTGTGAGGGTGACAGAGCACTGGAGCAGGCTGCCCAGATAGCCTGTGGAGTCTCCTTCTCTGGAGACTTTCAAAACCCACATGTGTTGTCGCGCAACCTGCCTTAGGTGAACCTGCTTTGGCAGGTTGGACTAGAAGATCTCCAAAGGTAGCCCCTGCTGTTCTGAGATTCTGTGATTTCAGATGCAGCCTATTAATGTGTCATACCTCAGTCAAATTAAATACCATCTTTGCCTTTGTTTTTCCTTTCTACTATGTGGGGCGGGGTTAGATCACTGAAATACTTAACTCATTAAGCAGTAGAACTCAGTTTAACATGTCCTGCAGGGATGTAACATTATCGTGTCTAATGAGATAGGTACAACCTGAAACTTTAATGACAGAATATAAAATGGATCTGGAGACAGGTCTGTAAATATCCATGGCTAATGAAGCTGTTTATATTAGCATTTTTGTTCAGAGCAGGAGTGAGGTTTTATTCTACACTCATCATATTTAATTTTATGTTGTGGAGCAATCTGTGAATACATGAACCAGGCTTAACTAAAAATATGCTCCAGATGTGCACCTAAGGTGCTCTGACTGATCGTGAGTAGTCCATGGGACCAAGTGGAACCTAGTCCAAATGAAGGCCCTGATATCTGGCTAGGAAATTGGACCACCTAAGATACCGGGGAAAATCCCTCCATTCTCACTAATTTTTTCAGCTACACTAATAATATTAAGCTAATGACTTCTGGTTCCATCCTCATTTCATATATTTACTCTATGACACTTTTAGCACCAGCTGGTGCCTACTTTCTCCAGCTTTCTGTACACCATAGCTGATGTGATGCCCATTAAAAAAAAAATCATCTCCTGATCTCAGTTACATGTTCCAAACCAAGGGAACACAGTGGAGGAGCAAGAGAAAAGCAACTTCTAGGAAGCCAGAGCTCAGTTCTAACACTGGCACCATAAGCACTTCTCATCACTGCAGGGTGACAGAGGATGAACACAGCAGTGCTGCCTCAGTACCTTACATCAGTCATGGTCTACATTCATCTGGAAAGCCAACCTGAACAGAGAGAGGCTTGAACTAAACTAAATGCAGTTCTTGCCCCAAAACTGGTGACTGAGATAGGAACAATGACCTGAACATATTTGCATAGAAGAGTTTGGCATTTACAACGGGTGATTCCAGATTTGCACAGAAAGTAGCAAGAGCAATTAGAGGTCAGTCCTCAAGAGAAACCGAAGTGGAACCAAATCCTTAGGAACAATTATTCCTGCTGGAACAATTCAAACCCTGAGACACGCAGATCTCTTCTTTCCCTAAATATTTGCACAGAAAAACTAGCAATCCTAACAAATGATTCTTCAGAAAATAATTACCACACCTGTCAGGAACTGGCCTGAATTCAAGTTGTCAGTATTTGTCCTTAAGGAAGTGGCATACACAGACAAGGCTTTTCTGAACTAATTTAAATGTATGAAAGCTTGTAAATGGCCTCTGAAAATACTTCTTATGATTTCCACTTTTTTTTTCTTTTTTTTTTTTCTTTCATTTTAAAAGATTTCACAAATAGCTAAAGGAAACTGAAAGGGGGTAAAAAAAGAGTTATTACTTTAACCGCTTCTGCCTTTCCTCTTTTCATAGTGTTACACTCTTAGAACCTTCCATTTTGGCTTTTTCTAACTTAGGTCTTAAACTTGGTATAAGCTCCCCATAGAGTCCTGTGGAAGACTGTGTGGTTGTACACACATGAAACAGATTGTGCAACAGGAACTTGTAGTGAGACAGTGACTTGTTTGTGTGCGTACCATGCCCAGCACAACTGGGTCCTAACACTGCTTCTCTCCTTGACATGGAAGCATACAAAGAATAGACTTAAGTGTAACTCAACAAGGTGAGGGTGAAGTGATGCTGTTGTATGGGAAGTGGTGGCAACCACAGCAATAACACCAACAAGGGGGAGAGAGAACCAGGTTTACCTGCTGTGCCTGCTGCAGCAGCTCCATTCGCTCGTGCAAGATCTGGCTGTCAAACTCACGGCTCTGCCTCAGGATCTGCCGCCGCACCTTCTCCACTGCAGCTCGCAAATCCTCCCTCTGGGCTTCAGTCAGCGACTCGCTTGCCCGCCTTCCTGGATCCTGCTGCAGGGCATTATACAGCGTGGCTTCCAGCTCCTGGATTTTCTAATGCAACCCAAATCACATAGAGACAGGCTGCCATTTGAATCCAGCAAGCAAACGACCCACCAACAGCTAGAGGAGAAGGCTAGCAAGCGAAGCAGGAGGCAGGAGGGAAGGACAGACACAGACAGGTAGACAGAAAGCAGCAGTTGTGAGCAGTGAGGAGCATTCCACACAGAGTGCATGTAGATTTACACCCAGGCAATGCTTCCCATTCTAGTAAATGATCTATTTCTTCTATTTAAGAAAGATTCAGATGATAGATCTATGCTTAATACATAACAAAACACCAGTCTCTGATTCTGAACATTCCAAAATTTATGTAACAGATTAAACTAACAGATTGCTTTCAATGGCAACTGAATAGTTAAACCATCCTATAAAATAAAAAGACCACAGGAAAAATTGTGAACAACAGAAATCTTACCATCTCCCCCTCTCTGGGTCTACTGTCCTTCCATCTATTTCTCAAAATCTACGTCAGTGGCTTAGTTCCAAGTTGCCATAAGCAATGAAGAGATGAATGCTTGTATATTTGCATACACTAATCCCTCACCAGTCTCTTGCTATCTGCCAGATTCCTAATCAGATTCTCATGCACTGACCAAAACTGCAGTACTTTGCAAAGCAGAGATCACAGGAGAATTTTACATTCGTACAGAGAACTCTATTCCAAAGAGTAAAGAAAGAAAGGAATCACGGCAGTGTTTCCCTGATTACTGGGGTTAGTATGATCCTATTAAAAACCAGCATCCAGACTGACAATATTTGGATCAAGAGAATCTGACAACATCTCTTTAGCCCTCATGACACCTTTGTGAGGTAGGTAATTCTATCCATATTAGTGATGCATAAACAGCTGCACAGAGAGGTTAAATGGCTTGCCCAAGGTCACAGTGCTAGAAATAGAGCCTGTTTGCTTTTATCTCTACCAAGTCTGAGCACTAGACCTTGCTTCTTTTCTGAAAACATTCTCCCCATAAGAAAACTTTACAATGTATAAATAACTTCTCAGGACATTATATTTTGAATTCCCTGAAGTCTCGCTATTGACAAAATTGAGTGTGCTATTTTACCAGTTCCTAGGTAGTTCCTAATTGTTGCTTAGCTTGAAAGAAGGCAAAGTTGCAGCTTCCCTTTTGAAAACTAGGAAAGGTAAGGTTGGTTAGGATCGCACAGGAAGGAATCGCATAAGAACAACAGGCATTTCCAACTCAGGGATAGCTTAGCAGCAGTAATGTTTACAAACGCTTAAGGAAAAGCAATATTGGAAAAGTTCTAAAATAATTTCTGGTGTATTTTACCAGTCATGGGTTTGTGCACACATAAATCAGCTCTTCCCATTCCAGATGTGCTAACAAAATGTTCATACATTTTGGAATAAGAAATGAAATTCATAAACATTAGACTTCTAAATACTATTATCCATTTCCTAAGTATCCATTAAAGTAGTACTAGATTTCCTAGTTTGGCAGAAAAAGAAATCAGTTAAAAAAGAACCCTATTTATAATTCAAAGAAAAAAGCCCAACAAGTCTATTTTATCAAATCTACTCAAACATGAAAATTTAATGACTGTTCTTTTCCTACCATGTATGCCTGGTCCAGAGCTTGTTTCCTGTAGTCGAGTTCTTCCTCTAAATAACCCTTCTGTTTACTGAACAGGTCCTGAGCAATAATAAAAACAAGGGAGTGTTTGTTCTTTAGCCTAATTAATGAAGAATCATAAATGCCATCATTTTTAAGTGAGCTTTCCACTTGAAAGCCAGTGAAAATCTATAGCCAATGACCACATTAATCCTAAGGTTATCTGGAATATCAAATATACAATATTAGCAGTTAAAATATGTGAATCATATTAAAGAGTTGTACGTAGAAAGCATTGACCTCTACACCAGTGTACAAACCTGCCTTGACCTGACAGAAGTGCAAACAACAGCTGAAAGGTGAATGGGAATGTGCATGCATGTGATTCAGTAGTCATAACCGGCACAGGGCAGGCCAAGGGAAGGAGGAGAGAAACACAAGTGAAGCTCTTTAGGGCTTTTCTGAAAATATCCAATGTGTACCCATAAGGAAATCATAGTGCAAACCCTAATTTGTGTTGTCTAGTCTGTTCTCCTAGGGAGGAAACCAGAACATGCAGTGCCACTGTTGGGTTCTGCAGCAGCAATCCCTGACACATTACTGAAACAGAAGTAAAAACTCACTTCTCAATTTGTAAAGGCAGGAAGCCAGTTTGAAATGGGTAAAGTGGTGTCCAGAGAGGTTAAGTGACTATCTGAAGAAGTATTCAAGATACCTAGAATTTACAAGGATTTTTTTTTTTTTAACTTAAACCCCAACCAAACAAAAGAAACAACAAAAAAACTTTAAAAAGTTGTTTTAAAACTCAAACTCGCCAACTTTCACAGTTATATACATATATAAAACAGTCTGGGATTCCTGTGGACCTCAGTATGCAAAAGCATGATGTTGCAAGACAGTTGTGGACATTCGGCTGTCTGAATAGTCAAGTGAGAACTAATTGGTGACAATGTTCTTGTAAAACACACCTTTAGAGTGTTTTGGATGATAGTAAGTAAACCAAAATAGTTACTTGATTTTACTAGCTTTTCTCAAGGCAGGATTTCATGCTCAAGAGAATTAGTAGTAGACCAAAAGCAGAGTAACTGTTTGATTGGATTTAATATTTTCCACCATTCTTTTTTTTTCTACTCAACAAAGTCCTGCCCTCCCTCAACATATAGAATAAATGCCAAATTAAATACATAGGGTTCTTTCATTAACTGTATATAAAAATTAAATATTGCT
>WTSP01004278.1:0-13136 GCA_025331215.1 Actenoides lindsayi
CTAAGGTAGGGGGGCACCCTAAAGTAGGGGGTCACTCTAAAGTGTGGGGGGGGGGGGCAAAATAGAGTGGGGGGGGGGGGGGGGGTGGGGGGGAAAGGAAGGGAGTGGTGTGGGGAGAGAGGGGGGGTACCAGGTTGGCCAGCAAACCCAGCGGCGCCATTGCAAGCCACTTAATCCTGCAGCCCCGACAGGTGAATGGGCTCTCACTCACACCAGTAAGATAAATGGTATTTATTTGCTGCTAAGAGGTTCCAACAAGAGGCCCCAACGAGTGACTTTTGACCCAGCACCTCTTGCTGCTGAGTGCACACCCAGACCGGGGGAGACCCTAGGAAACGTCCCCTGCGGGGCTGCCCTGCTCCTTCTGGGCTCTTTCTGCCCCGCGCACAGCACCACAGCCACAGCCCCTGCCCCGTGGGTGCTATCCCAGCCCCTTCTCCAGCCCAGCCTCACGGGGACACCCCGGACCACACGCCCATGAAGCAAGCGCTGGGACTTGGCTGGGGCTGGGACCTTTATTTCATCAATGCCGACAGCACGGCCGTGCCTGACGCTGCTCCCAGCCCCACGAGCCACGATCCCCGGGCAGGAGCTACCGGGAGGGGAGGGTGGCAGCTGCCCCAACCCCGCAGCCGGGGATCTGCTGGGGGTCACCCCCCACCCCCGGCAGGAAACAGGCAGCTGGTGCCGGGACCCCCACGACCCAGAGGGGCTGGCGGTGCTGGCGCTCAGCCGCTGTGCGTGCCCAAGCCCAGCACCGAGAAGGCCGCGCGGTGCTTCCTCAGCAGCAGCCGGATCTTCTCGTCATCCGAGTCAGGGTCCAGGGGCTTGTTGTACTCGTCGTCCTCGGTCTCGGAGGCCGCCCGCTCTCCGCCAGAGCCCCCCACCCGCTGTGAGGATGAGGAGGGCTCCAGGGCGCTCTTCTTCCTCCATTTGGTCCGTCGGTTCTGGAACCAGACCTGCCACCCCACGGGCCCGGCTGGGTTAGCAGCCGCCATGCCACGTGCCCCGTGCCCGGCAGGGACCAACACTCACCTTCACCTGGGACTCGGTCATGCCAAGGGAATAGGCCAGCCGTGCTCTCTCTGGACCCGCCAAGTACTTGGTCTGCTCAAAAGTCTTCTCCAGAGCGAAGATCTGGTGCCCCGTGAAGGTTGGGCGCGTGTGCTTCTTCTTGTGGATGCTGTCAGCGAGGTGAGCGGGGGCTGCGGGAGAGACGGGAGGTGGGTCAGCGCCTGGGCTCGCTGCTGTGCCCAGCCTAGGCAGCTCTGCCCTTCCTGAACACAGCACCAGCACACCCGCCAGCCCCCGGTGCCCACAGAGTCCTCCCCTCAGAATTATTCTGGCTTCAAGGCTTCAGCCCCATCCCAGGAGGGCTGAGCTGCCACCTGTGTGGGCCCCGCAGAGCCAGGGCCGGGCTCTGCACCTCCTGCCTGGGGACAGCGCTAATTTGTTGTGCTGAGGGGAAGGGTCGTTAGCAGCAGTGCACAACCCCAGCGCCACTCAGCAGTGGGAGCACCGTGCCCCATGCCCCACAGCGTGCCCCCCGTGCCCCACACCTTGCAGGGTGCATGACTGGAAGGCAGGCAGAACTGGTTGGCTCATAGTTGTGCCAGGAGCTGCCTGACCCCGTCCGCTCCAAGAGCATCACCTGGAGAGGGGGGTAAGGGGACGGCAGCTGCAGCTGCACCCAGCCCCTGGCCTCCTGGGGCTCCCCAAAAGACAGTGGGTGGGTTCATCCCACCTGCCCTCTGGCACAGCAGTGACATGCTCTGCAATGCCCCTGCCAGCTCTCCAGCAGGCAGGCGGTGGTGCCAGCCCAGCTTGGCCATCCCGCCCATCTCTGCCCCAAGCTGGGCCGGGCACTGGCCCCAGTGCAGCTGCCGGAGGGCTGAGGGATCTCCAGGGCAGCAGGCTCTGCCTGGCCACGCCAGCTGCGGCTGCCCAGAGCCTAAGCAGCCTTAATCTCTGCCATCAGAGCTGCCAAAACCTCTGTGGCAGGTTGAGGTCCAGCAGCTCCGGTGCCAGGGCCATTCCCACCCTCTCGGGGCAGCCCACAGGGTGACCAGCCGTGCCCCGCGCAGGGTGATGGAGATGAGTCCCCATCCCAACGGCGACGGTTTGGGGCTCCCACCGCCCGTGGCACCCACCCGCCACCCCCTCGCACCGGCCCCGCTGTACTTACGGCCACCGCACTGCCGGCCGCCCCGCCAGTCTGGGGCTGCCTCTGCCCAGCAGCTCCGGCCCCGTGGCAGGTACTCGCTGCCAGCCTTGGGGAGGGTCCCCACCTGGGGCCCGTAATAGACGCCCGGGGAGCTCAGTCCGTTAAATCCGCCCGCATGGGGGTAGCTGGGGAGGAGGCTGCTGTTCGTCGTCGCCGCGGGCCGGCTGAGGATGTCGGAGATGCCATGGGGGGTGCCGGCGGCCAGCTGGGCACCAAGCCCGGGGGGGCCCAGCTTGTAGAAGGAGCTCTGCACCGAGTACTGACAGACGGGCGCCTTGGCCTCGGGGAAGGGGCCCAGCGAGGGGCCATTGAGCAGGAAGGTGCCCGGCAGGTTGGCATCCATGGCTCCAGCGACGAGGTGGCCCTCAAAGCCCAGCTCCCCGGGGGTATGATGGTCGGCCCATCCTCGCTGGCCCAGGGGCTACTGGGTCCCGGCGTCCGCCCTGTCCGGCGGGCACCTGGGCGGCCCTGGGAGCCCGGCAGGGTGGCCGGGGGGCCACGGCCTGGGCAGGAGGGTGGCCAGGGGCAGGGCCTGGGGGTGGCCCCGGCTGACCCCGCCGAGATGCCACCGGCACCGGACCCTCAACTTGGGCTTGGGAAGAGCCAACATTTCTCTGATAAAGACGAGGCACATTAGAATACGGGGTGCCCATTGGCCGGGCGGCTGCAGGTGGAGCTCCCATTGGCCGGGGCTCCGCGGTCTCGGTCGCCATTGGCTACACCGCGGGGCCAGCTCGGGATTGGCCCGGGCCAGACAAATTGCGCTTTGAAAGCCGGCGGCGGGGGGACGCGGCTGGAATCGGGGATGGGGACGGGGACGGGGATGGGCACGGACGGGGCGTGGGGCGCTGGAGAGCGCGGCTGGAACGGGACTGGACGGGCCGGGGTGCGGCAGGGTGCGGGGCCGGGGTGGGACGAGCGCGGGGCGTTGGACAGCGCCGGGTGCGCCGGTGCTCCCGGAGGGTCCCGGTCGGTGGGGCACAGCAGTGTCCCTGTCCCCGGTGCGGCCGGGAGACCCCCGCTGGCATCCCCCGCAGCGACACAGTGTCACCGGCTGGGCAGCCGCTTCCCCTCCTGCCCGGGGACTGGGTGCTGTCGAATCAGCCCCGAGAGCTGCCCCGGGGTGCGGGGGCTCCCGCACGCTTGTGCCTCCCCTGTGACCAGCGGAGCACAGCCGCCCGCACCCCCGACACCCCCCTGCCCTCCTGGCAACGGGGTAGGGGTGGGGAGAACCCCACCTGCACACGCAGCCCCGAGCCTCAGCCTTCCCCCCACCCTTGGAAAAGCAGAGAAGAGCCACGGTCTGTGTTGGTTTCTTTATTAATTCATAGTCCGATAGCTGGTGTACAGGGAAATGATCTATACATCAGGGGCTAAGACAGGGAGATCCAAAAGGCTTGTTTCCATAACAATTAAAAAAAGGAAATAAAAGTAATATTTATTTTTTTTTTTAAAACTTCTAAAAAGCTTCTAGTGTGCAGACTGCAGCATTCTCTAGGCTCGATGTCGGGTGCAGCCTCCCCCTACCAGCCCTACGAGCAATCAGCGCAAAGCAATGTCACTGCAGGTGCCTGGCACGGTCGCAGCACAGCACATTCCCTACGGCGAATACGAGGCCAAAGCACGGGACCCACGCACAACTCTACGGTGATGCTACGGAGTCAGCTGTCGCGGTGGGTCGAGGGAGGTTATTGTACACAGCGAGGGTGACGGAGGGAGGGTCTGCGCCTGTATGGCTCAACTTCGGGGTGGGGAAGGGGTTGCTTCGCTCTCCAAGGCTAAGCTGGGTCATTTGCTTCGCTGCAGCGAGGCTTCTTCCTGGCTGCAGGGGAACCGGGGCTTTCCCAGCAGCTGGGCACCCACTGGGAAACGGGGCTGCCCTGCCAGGGCCACCCGTCGATGGCCTGAAGCTGGCGGTGGGCTTGTTCCGCGCGTCGCCACGGCGAGCAACCTTGGGCCCTGAGAAACAGGTCCACGGCCAGGGGAAAGAGCGGGGGGGGGTCCCCACGCCACTGTGCTACAAAGGCCAGGCCCCCACATTGGCTAGGTAAAGGACAGAGTCAGGGACACGGGACCTACTGCCACTACCTGCATCCTGCCCTCCTGGGTCAAGTATGGATCAGCTCCAGCCCGCTGCTGCCCGGGCAGCTCTGCCCAGCGCTGAACCCTGGCTGGAGCAGCTGGCCCGGGGCTGCCCTGGCTCCAGGGGTGACTGCCCAGCCCAGGCTGCTGCAGCAGGGTGGTTCCCCTGGCCACAGGGCAGCCATGGGGGGAGCAGCCCCCCCGGCTCTGGGACTGGTCCTGGGAGGGTCAGCATCTACAGGGTCACCAGGCTATCCCCCCTTGTGCCCTTGCAGGGATGCCAGGGGACCCTGCAAAGCCCTTGCATGGGGTGCACGGTGCAGGGCTGCCGGCTCCCGCCAGCTCCTGGCTCATCTCCTGAGCAGATATTGTGCTGAGTGGACCTAGGCACAACCCCATGTGTGGCACAAGCACACCCTGTTCTACCTCACCACTCATCCTCCCTGGGCCACAAGCACCTCAGCGCAGGCCTACAGCTTCACCCCAGCTGGAGCCAGCACAAACTGGGGCTTGCACCATGGACAGGCCCACGGGACTGCACCTGTGGGCCCCTCTCTCCAGGTCAGGAAGGGACCAGGCTCAGCTGGAGGGGCACAGGGCAGGGGCAATCTGCTGCCCTTTTACTCCTACAGCCTCCCAGCTCCAGTCACCAGAGCTGCTCACACGTACTCCAAAGGTTTTGCCCGTCCTGCAGCCTGAAGAGGTATTTGGGAGCAGAGCTGTTAGTGCTTTGTACATACTGCTAGAGTGTCCCTAGGGGTTTGCATAGTATTTATTGGTTCATATACACAAGGCTGATTGCTGTACAGTTTACACTTTCAACACAAGCAACGAGCTCAGTGCTCAGCCCAGAGCCCTGCCCTGGAGGGAGACGTTGCACGTGCTGGGGAGAGGAAGGGCAGCCCTGCACCGGCCCCTCTGCCCAGGGCAGCTCTGCCCCCTCCAACCCTCCTCTCACCCGCCCCTGGCAACTGCTGCCCTCCCCATAACCCAACACTCACTCAGACAGATGAGAGGCGAGTCCAGCAGAGAGAGCAGAGTCGATGGGGAGGGGTGGGGGAATCAACCCCCTTCTCTTCCACAGTGAGCAGCACCGTGCTGCCCCAGCTTCCCTCTTTCAGCTGGAGCACGGGCACGGGGATGCATTTACACACACGAACGTCGCAGGGCGGAGGCTCTTGTTTTCTGCCAGTCCAGCTCTTGCCTCCCCGAGGAGCTGCGAGGGTGCGCCCGGTGCGTGCTGCTGTCCCTGGGCTGCTGGCAGCAGCGGGGCAGGGACGGAGGCCCCTCCGTCAGTTTTAAGTACTGTAGCTCATGCGTCTTGCAGTCAGTCAGTCATGCGGATAGGACGGTTAAGTATGTCTCATACAGAAATCATGCCATTAGCCTATAGAAACATGTACAGCCAGCCCTGCTCCCCTCCACTCTCTGCTTTCCTCTCTCCTCTCTTCTCAGGTATGTGTCAGAACGTGTGTGGAGTTCAGTGGTTTGGTGTTGAGGTGAGATCCTGGAGAGACAGAGACAGAGATGGGGTTACCGGCATTTACAGTGGCACAGCCAGGAGAAAGGGTAGGGGCAGCTAGGAACGTGGCAGTCCCAGTCCCTTCTGCACTCTGTGCTGCTCCCACACGCACCCATCTTGCCCAGCTACCAGAAAACAAGTTTTTGAGGGTGTCAGAGACAGCAGCAGAGCAACAGTAAGTGCCCTGCCTGGAATCAGCAGCGGGATCATCGATGGCATTGGTGGTGCTGTCATAGCTTGCAGAGAACAGAAGCAGGAGCTGAGCTGCACCAAAGGCAATGCGGTGCTGGGAAGGAGCTGGGAAGGCTGCTGGTAGGGTCTGAGATAGAGGAGTCCAGCCCTGAGCCCCTGGCCTCACCTGGGGTGACTAACTGCACCTCACTCTTACAGCAGTGGGGGAGACCCCACGCATTCCTACCACACAGCCTGGGCCCCTTTAACCTGCTATGGAAAGCAGCAAGAGAAGAGCAGCAGGAGCAGTGCCCCAGGGACCGTTTGGGGAGCAGGGCAGGCAGCAGGTTCTGTGTGAACAAGCACAAGCACAAGCACAAGCACAAGCTGCTTGACTTCATGCACCCACAGAGAGCCCACTAAACACCAGGGAGCGAGGAGGGCGAGTGGGGAGACACAGACACAGCCATGTATGTACAGCAGAGGCCAGGGGACTGCCCAGCCCTGCTTGGCAGCCTCCCTCCTGGCTCGGGCAAGGCTTGGCAGCTGGAGAGCAGTCACACAGCACCAGCCCCCAAGGACTGCACAGCCCAGCAGCAAGCACGCAGAGAGCAGCGATGCAGCTGGGTCCAAGCGTGCTGTGCCGAGCACCCTGCCCTGAGCCTGGCCTCATCCCACCCAGCAGGGAAGGCTGGGGAGCAGGGGAAGCGCAAGACTCGAGGGATGATCCGGTGTACACACTGAGGGGTCAACGGAAGAGATGTCCCGGGACAAAGGCGGGTTCCCTGCCCTCAGTGCCTACGAGCAGCGCGTTCCTGCACCCCCGCCACTCCCGCATCCAGCACCTTGGCATGGCCTGCACCCCCTTCCTGGTGCCGGGAGCTCCAGCAGCCCTCACTGCCGCCCTCTCGTGCCACAAAGCACGGCTGGCAGCGGAGCCACCCGCACCTTCCAGCGGCACCGCTGCCAGCAGAGCCCGCCGGGCTGGGGCACCCCCCAGCCAGCTCACGGGGAGGCAGGGGCACCGGGCCGCAAAGGCTGGGCTCGTCCGACACGAGACTGTGCAGTTACTGCTCCTGCGGGATGGGCACAGCTCCGCTCAGACCCCATCCAAATGCTGCCTACTCCCTGGAGCTGATGTGGACAAAGATCACGCCTCTGCTGTGAGAGGAGAGCGAGCCCAGCGTGGGCAGGAGTGACCAGCAGGTAGCCCTGTCACTGGGGACCATCGCCCCACACACCCAGGATGCTGCAGAGGCCCTGTCACTGGGGACCATCACCCTGCACACCCAGGATGCTGCAGTGGCCCTGTCACTGGGGACCATCACCCCACATGCCCAGGATGCTGCAGTGGCCCTGTCACTGGGGACCATCACCCCAGGATGCTGCAGCAGCATCAGCCCTGGCACAGGGGCAGCGGTGGGTGAGGCTGCCCCGCTGCTGGAGCTCTGCTGCGGAGCAGGGCACCCCGTGCCCACTGCTCCTGGGCCCAGCAGCAGGGGCACACCACTGCACACCCTCTGCATTTTGCCGTGGCACAGCAACCCCTCTCCGCAGGCGGAGAGCTGGGCACAGCCCTGCTACACCTTCCCCAGAGGGAAGTACAGGACCAGCAGCTCAATGCAGGCAGCAGCAGGGGGAGCTGGGATAGAAGGAAGAGCAAAGGTGGGGTTACCTCAAAAGAGGCCATTTGAGGGGTCACTGCTTCCCCCTTTTCAGGCTGACTCGTTTCACTATCTGAGCCCCCATCCTGCCCCTGGAGACCTCTGGTTTCGGGACACGCACTCGCACCTCCTCCTGAGGAAGCCACAGGGGCAGGAAGCAGGACATCACCCAGGTGAACAGACAGACATACAGAAGAGGACAGGAAAGGGAAAAGCAGAGTCAGTTGGCAGAAGATATCGAGCAAGAAGACTGGTGCAGTAGGAAAGAGCTGCCCCTCAAAGCCTTAGAGGGGAAAGAGGAGAGGTGAGCAGGGCAGAAGAAAGGACGGAAGGTGGTGGAGCTGCAGAGCCTGTGAGTCCTGCAGAGGTGGTGCTGGCCCTGGGCTGCATGCAAGGCAGGGCTACAAGCCACACTGTACCTTGGCCCCCAGACCATCCCGGTGCAGGATGGAGTATTTCATGAAGTTATCACCCACAGCCTCCAAGTCTTCGGGGTCCTTCAGGGAGCCCTCTAGAAACAGCTCCTCCTGCTCCTGCTTGTCATCCATGTCACCAGGGCCCAGCTGATGCACCACTTTCCGGATGACCTGTAGAAATCCACGCAGCCGGGCATCACAGCCAGCCCCAGGCACCATGCCTCCCTCCTCGCCCAGGCCAGCCCTGAACTGCAAGGGGCGAGCAGCCTCCGTGCCCCACACGGGTTCTGGCAGGAGACGTGTCACAACTGTAACTGAAGATGGTGGTTACCGGGTGCCCTGCACGGGCCCTCAGGCTGCAGGGAGGAGGAGCAGGGCAGCCAGGCAGAGGGGAGAGGAGAAAGGCTGCAGCACGCCCTTGCCCACGCCACCACCTCGATCACTCACCTTCTTGGTGATAATATTGCCTTGATCATCTGTGAATCGCTCCTCAGTCACCTGCTCTCCGGGAAGATGAAGGACTTCGTTCCCCTAGAGAGGGACATCGGGGCATTTCAGGGGAGTGAGGAGAGCCCCTCTGCCAGCAGCACAGTACACCCGACACGCACCCCACGGTCGCTGCCTCCCACCCTGCCCCGACCCGTCCCTGCTCTCCTCTGCGCTGGCCCCAGGGCTGTCTCTCGGCTCCCTGTCCGTTACCTTCAGAAGAACGCGCCGGCGGACGACCCTGGTGGACAGAGTCTCCTCGTCGTCCGCCAGCCCCGGGCTCTCCCCGAGCTCCTTGTCCAGCTCTTGGTGGGCGTGTTTGAGCAGGAAGCGGACGGAGCCCCTGACGATGTGCATGACGTTCTGGCAGCTGACCAGGAAGAAGGTCAGCAGTAACAGGGCGACCAGCAGCTGGGCCAGGAAAGCCCACATCCCGCCTCGCTGCGCGTGCCCCGGGTCCGAGCCCGCTGCTCAGAGCCCGGCCATGCTGCTGGGCCAGGACGGGCAAAGCCCTGGGGCAGGAGCGGCCCTGCAGCCTGCGGGGCGGGTGCCCGGGCTCTGTGGCACGCTGCTGTAACCCAAGCTGCTGCAGCTCGGCTGGCTGTGGGCGGCGAGAAGGCAGCGGGCAGGTGGAGCGTCCCCTGCACTCTCAGCCCCTGTCAAAGTCACGGGGCCGGGACTGCGACAGCACCACCCGTCCCCAGCCCGGCGTAACCGGGACAGCCCTGTACCCCTTCTCTGTCAGCTCGCCAACAACCTGTTTTCCTGGCTCTGGAGGGAGGGCAGCGTGAGCTCCTCCCTCCATCATGGGACAAATGAAACCCTGGGCAGATGCCAGGGGTTCAGGGTGTCACTGGAATCGCACGTGACCCAGGGGGTACGCTCTGCGGAGATGGGCAACAACCTCTGAGCGTGGCTGTGCCTGCTCTGGTCATGGAAAGGCACTTGCCCTCGCCTTGTACCTGCTGGCTCCTAGTGGTCACAGCAGGATGCCCACCACTCAGACTGGCCCCCAGAGCAGCTCTATTTCTGGCCCCATCAGGCTGTCGGGCCGGCAGCCAGGGCAGATACCCAGTAAGGAAGCAGGCGGGGAGGCCGGCTGGGTTGTAAATGGAGAGCAAGGGCTCGGGTATCAGGCACTTGCAGGCTATTCTGGGCTGAGAGGCACCCCCGGGGGCAGGGGCAGGAAGCGTGCCAGGAGACTTGCGCCTCTGCTAGCGCCCAGTTGGCCGGCTGGCCTCGCGGCAGGCTCAGGAAAGGGCCGTTCATAGGGTCTCCACCTCCTGCGGGGATGGGCCCCCCCTGCTCTTACCCTCACCTGCCCAAAGAAGCGGCTGTCTGCCTCCTCCCGCCAGCCGCCCGTGGGGTGTTGGGGCTGCCAGTCGCTGTCCTCTGCGGAGCTGACCCGCATCAGCTCCACGGCTGGCACCAGGACCTGCTCTCGCTCCTGGCCCTGTGGCCCAGAGGCCGTGGTGTGCGTTGGGAGCAGCCTTCGGGTGACCCCCTCCTGCCAGGAGCCCGCTGTCAGGTCCTGTAGGCAGGAGATAAAGGAGCCTTCTGCATTCCAGTCCCTCAGCCTGGGCACCGGAGAGGGACAGGGAGAGAGAGACAGAGAGAGAGAGGCAGTCAGCTTTGCCATGGAGTGCTGCCCCCTGAGCACCAGCCTACCTCCGTCAGGCACACCGGCACAGCCTGCACCCCGCCAGGCGCTGGGCTCCCCGGCTCACGGCACTGCCGGGTGCCTGGCAGAAGCAGCACAAAACGCAGATGCAGAAAGGGCACGGGCCTCCTCCCTGCCACGCTCCCCACCCGCCCCACGGCCTCACGGCACGGCTGCGAGGGTCTAAGGCAACGCCACGGAGCATCGCTGGGCTCTGCCAGGGACCTCCCGGCACTAGGGCTGCTGGGAACGCGGGAGGACGCAGCCCAGGCTGGGGTGGCTCTGGTAAGCGAGACCTACATGCAGTGCCCGGCTGTCTGCCGGGGGTCCCTCCCGGGTGCTCTGCAAGGAGACCCCCAGAGCATCTCCAGAGAGGTGCGAGACACTCGGCCCAAGCTCCGCTCTGTCTGCCAGGGCTGCCCAGGCTCCAGAGCTGGAGACCAGCAGAGAAGCAAGCAAAGCTGGGAGACTATTGCAGCTGGCCCAGCACAGGGTAACAGCCGGCAAAGCAGTTCTGCTCCCCTCCCCAGCCACCCCAGCGCCCCAGGCTGCGGTACCTGTCTGCGCTCTTCTCCACCACGTGACTAACGGTAGGTGATGTTGTGATCCTGGCTTGCACCTTCTGCTGAACTGAAACAAAAGAGACTTCACTCTCCGGGTCCTGTTCCCCAGTCCCTGGCTGGTGATCACCGGCGGGCATCTTCCCCTCTGGCCTCTGCCCCTCCTCCTGCTCTAGAAGGTCAATCAGGCCATTCATGGCATCTGAGTCCACTGTGTCATCCTCAACCAGGTCCATAGAGCCCATGTGGTCTGGGCCATGCGCTTCTGCTAGAAGCTGCCCTGGGAACCGGCCTTCGCTCGTGGCATCCGAGTCCTCAGCCTTGCTGCACTCCAGAGAGGAGTCCTCAGCAGTCACCAGCGAGGGTGTGAGCCCCGAGGACCACACCTGCATGTCGGACATCTCCATCAGGGCGTCCTGCTCAGTGGCAGCCATGGGGATAGCATCCATGATGGCCACCTCATTCCAGTACTGGTCGGCACGCAGCGGGGATGGCAGCGTGTAATGCAGGGAGGCGGGGGACAGCAGCTCGTCCTGCAGCGAAGCGTAACCTAGATGGGCAGACAGAGGCGACATCTCCAGCAGCCATCTCACACACGCGCAAGCACAGTGGGGCGAAAAGGGAAACGGCCTCCGGGAGGGTGCCTGCCCCAAGGACAGCAATGGTGATGCCGCAGCCCCCATGGCAGGGCTGAGCGGAGCTGTGCTCGCAGCAGCCTTCCCACGGTCCCTGCCGCTGCTGCCAGGCCTCCCTTAGAGACCCGGGGCTGGCCCAGGCAGGCCCTGGGGGTGCCTGCTCTCTGCAAGAGGGACTGGGGTCCACATGATGCCCCCGTCCATGCTGCAGGACACAGTGCTTTCTTTGCTACCCTGCTCCACCAGCCTCCGGGTCCCTGCCCACAGCCCCATCCAGCATCAGCTGGCTGGTGGCCAGCCTGGACTTGGGCTGGCCATGTCTGGCAGGCACTGACTCCCGAAGTCAGTCCCTCTCCACGGCACAGAGGAGCAGGCTGGAAGTTGTATCATGAGCACAGAAGGATGGCCCCGGAACATGACATGCAACCCCAAAGCTCCATAGAATGCAGCCAGGGCCCTACAATCCTGTTGGTGTCTCCGGGGCTACAAGCAGTTGTTGCGTCCTCGCCACTGAGGGTGATGTGCGCAGCCCAGGCATTTCGAGTAGGCAGCCAAGCCAGGCACTCCCACACATGCAGGTGGCTTTGCTCAGCCCTCTTCCACGCTCAGCCACCAGCCCCTTTTCCACCGCTGGAGCTCAGCAGAGAACTCGTTCTGCTCCCCAGGCAGCCAGGGATTCGTGCCACAGCCGGGACCTGGCAGCCCCGGCACAGAGAGGGCACCTCTGCCCCGTGCAGGTGCCTGGCCAGGGTTAAGCAGTGCAGGGCCAGCAAGGGAAGGAGTGCAGGGCAGTGCAGGAGGAGGAGGCCTGGAGTGGCCGCCTGCAAGCACGACAGCCATGAGAGGGGCAGTCCCTGGTGACATGCAGTCGCTGGAGCAGGACGCAGCTCCCGGAGGGCTCAGCTGAGGTGGAGACAGTGGAGACAGGCAGTGGAGGAAGATGAGAGAAGGAGAGGCCAGGATGAATTCAGAGGAGAGAGGTGACAAGAAGTGACCCAAAGGAGTGCCCGCACCTGACAGCACTAGGTAGCATGTTTGAGAGAGCAGAACAAGGGGAGAGACAGAGAGGGAGAGAGCAATGAGCCGGAGCTGCACGGGCAGGAGCTCAGTGCAGGGCTACGGCAGCACAAAGCCCTGTCCCTGCCCAGCGCGTCGGCTCCCCGATAGCACATGGTGACCCTGGCTCCGTCCCCACACCCAGCCCCACTCTGCCTGGTCCCAGCCTGGGCCCCCGGCCACAGCTGGGACTCTGACCCCCCTGCCCACCGCTCAGCCCAGGCAGCCAGAGGCAGCTCTCGCTGGCACATGGCGATAAGGAACGAACGTGCGTCCACCCCAGCTGGAGAGCTTCTGAGAAGGCAGCGTGGCAGGGCCAAGCGTCCTGCAGCGCAAGCCTCAGCGAAGAGGCCGCGTCTGTTGGCAGTGCCGTGTGCCCACTGAGCTCCCGGTGAGCCGCTGGCCAGGCAAGATACCATCCCTGATCTGTCTGCACAACCTCTGCCCTCGGGACACTCCCGCAATGACAGGCTGCGGGACTCACCATTCATCTGGGACGGTGACAGGGAATAGTCTCTGTCCGTGTACCGCCAGCTGCCCTTCAGGCTGCGGCTCTGCCGGCCGCTGCCCTCCAGCGTGTTGACGATCTCGCTGCGGTCGATGTTCCTCAGCGCCGTGTACAGACTCTCGACTGCAGGGGGAAGCCGGTGTCAGAAAACT
>WTSP01004279.1:2436-35558 GCA_025331215.1 Actenoides lindsayi
TTCCTTCCTTCCTTCCTTCCTTCCTTCCTTCCTTCCTTCCTTCCTTCCTTCCTTCCTTCCTTCCTTCCTTCTCTTCCCTTTATTTTCACCACTTCCTCCCTTTTTTTTTTTTTTTTATTTTATTATTTTATTGTAATTTTTCCAGCTGTTTGTTTTGGGTTTTTTATCCATATCCAGGAATTAGCTTTGTTTGTCTCTGTAAGAACAGCAGTCCTGCAGTTGTCAGAGATGGATCCCTGTAACTGCAGGCATCCACCACAGAGTTGCAAACCATTTTTTGAACACGATTATGTATTCATTTTATTTATGGGCCTTTTCTGCACACTGTTTTTGTATTTTTCTTTTTATTTAGGTGCTTGGGGTTAAGACTATGCAAAGATCTAATTGTAGGAAATATAATAGCTTGCCTTCTGTTCCCTAGGGTCATGTTAGTATCTCTTAAAACCCAATGGCTGAAGAGAGATAATGGAATTCACCACAGTAAATTGGGGATTGTAAACAAATTATTTCTCCTATAATCAGATTATGCGATCCTGATTATTAAATCTGAACATGAATCATTGGTCATATGCGGGCAAATTAAACTGATTATTATTTGGAAATGAAAATCTCCTTTTGCCACTGCATTGTAGGTACTGGGTTAAAAAAATAATAAAAAATGCCATTTTGGCTATTGGTGCCTAAAGACTGAACTGCAAATTGAGATAAATGGGACAATTATTGAGCATTCAGAAGTGGAAGATCATAACTTCTTCCTGAAAGGTGCAAGGGTGAGATAGGGGTGGTGACAATTAGATTGCTGAGGACTGGTGTTTAGCCTTGTTGTTGGCTATTATGCAAACAGACAATAGATGCAAGCATTTGTTTAGCCTGCTTTCATGCAGAGACATGGGGAAACACAGAGGATGGGAGATATGTTTACATTTATACCCCTTGCTCATTCAAATATGATTAATGTGCTATAAAGCAGAGTCTTAATCGAAGATGATGTTGTCAAACAATAACTAAATAGGGAAATAAACGACTTCATCATGCTCTTTCCTCAGAAGCAGGCGAACTGTCAGTGCAAAGTCATTAAAATATGATAATGAAAAATAGCTCAATTAAATGTTGTTATAGCTGTGACCTTCATTCAATTAAGACACAAGAAAGTGTCTGCATTTTGCTTTGCATTTAACTGCTCTAAATTTAGAATATAGATAAAATCATTATTCAATGTTTGCTGATACATGCAATTAAAAGGCGGCTAACTAAAATGTAGTTGTAGGAGGAGAATAATAATAATAACAATCTTGCCTATACTTGAAGTCATGTATTAAAATGTGGATTTCCTGACCTCAAGAGAAGCTTGGTATTTTCCACCTCATATAAGGTGATTTCAGAGCATCAGCTCCAAGGTAAATGAAAAAAACCCTGACCGTTTGTGCTAAAAGTGAGAGGATAAAAGCAATAACATGAATATTTGCATTGGATTACAGAGGAAAAATAAGATTTGGAAACTAGCGTATGTTAAACTGTAAAATGATCTTCCAAAATTAGTATATACCACCTTTTGAGTTCTCTAAATGCAGACTGGACAAATACATCAGAGGAATAACAGCAAGTATCAGTCCTCTCCAGGAAAGGGGCTGGGTAAGATGGCCTAATACACACCTTTTCAGTTCTGACCTCGCTGATTCTAGCAGCAGTTCATTTAATTACTTACACACATTTTTGCCAGAGTGTTTAGATATGTATTTAAGTCCGTCCCTATACAAAAAGCTTTTAGGCATGTTAAAACATTGAAGTCAGTGAGAATTATATATGTTCATGAAGGTAAGCACATGTAGATGTTTTGCTAGCTGGCACAGTAATGTCAAAACTCCTTATTTTTTATTTTAACATGTCTTTTGAATGTCTTTAGACATTCCTGGCTTATTTTCCAGACAGAAATATCCCAGATACAAATGTAATCCTAAAGCAAAATTAGAACAGCAATGGGGACACAAAAAAGAGGAAGTTTTAGCCAAGCTTCTAAATGTCTCGTTTCACTAGGGTAAAAATTTACAGCTTCCTTGCTCCACCTGTGTCTAAATACAATATTCAACCTGGATTTGATTTCCCTCCTGCTCTAGGTGTGGTTCCAAAATCGAAGGGCTAAATGGAGGAAAACAGAGAGGGGTGCATCCGACCAAGAAGGCTCTAAGGAAACAATGGCTGAAGTGGCTCCTCCTGCGAGGAATTTAAATTCACCTTCTCCAGCAGATCAAACCAGAAATAAAAAAGAAGGTCTGGAGATCCAGCAGAGGTAAGCATAATACATGTTATAACTGCCTCTTTTTGGGGCAAGCAGGCATCATGTGTATATTCAAACACACAGACTTGTCTGCTGCTGAGCCTTGACCTACACAGTATTACCTTCAGATATAGCCCAAATCATTAGATGATGAACTGTCTCTCATGAAACTAACTACAACTTGTGGAGATGCTGAGAAGTTGGTGGCTGGGGAAGGCTAATGTTACTCAGGCTTGGTCCCATATACTTGCACGCTAGAGAACCATTTGTGTGCATGAACAAATGCTGTCGTTGGAATCAGATAATTCTCATTTTGTAAGGAAGTTGTTTTCTCTTCTCCATCAGTCTGAGTCGAGCAGTGGGTCCTACAGGACCTTTTTTCCCTTCCTGCCTGCCGGGGACTCTTCTCAACACAGCTACTTATGCACAAGCTTTATCCCATGTCGCCTCTCTAAAAGGTAAGTGACTTAGTTTAACTTCTGGGATAAGCTCAAAGAGCATCTTTTTTAAGCTAAGCAGCACAGTCCCACTTGAGGCAGCGGGAAAGCCTTTGGGAAATGATGGATACTTCTTTCTGTTTTGATTGGCAGTAATTGCACTAACTGGTGCTGCAGGTACAGGAGTGAGTCTCCTGTTGTAACTTGTAGCATTGTTTGTGATGAAAGTTCCTTCATTTTACTCGGTTAGTTTTAGTAAGGTCAGGGTTCGTCTCAAGGAGTAATGCAGGTAGGGTTTTCTCCTGTAGATGTTTCTTTGCATATGCTTTTCTAAAGTCAAATTTATACTACTAAATTAGTTATGCACATCCTTTTGCATTATACATTACCTGGCACCGTTACTGATGCCTCATCCTCTCTTTGCGTGCGGTTTCCTTTGCAGTACATCTCTGCACAATGCAAGATCTTTCTCTTCTTGAACAGTAGGTCCTCTCTCAGAACTTGAATAAAGCATGTGCACGGGGACAGGGAAGAATAAAAGTAATTCCTCATTACCTGGGACTCAGGCTTCAGGAAGGGTACATCCAATGTCCATATCCTTTTCAGTTCCCAAAAAGCATCAGTATGTATCTTTTAAAAATAAATCACCAGCTGATCCATTAGCTGTTCCTTGTGTAACATTTTGTAAGACTAAGGGTGTAAGCAGGATGAATTCAATTTATAGATTTATAGGATGTAAAGCCTCATAGCATGGCCAAGAACAAAGTGGCATGTACATTTACTTGATGCCCCAACATGGGGCAATAATTTGTGAGGAAAGTTTCCCTGTTTAAGACTCTCCACTGCAAACACAAATGTCCTCTAATACCTCTCACTCTGTTCTTTGGCATACCACGTTCCAGTTAAATCAGCATTGCCAAAGTATATTCCTGAAGCAAAGGCTTGGAAATTCTCAGTTTTGTGTGAAGTACAACATCCTGTCCCCTGTCTTTCTTAAAAAGCTGAAGCTAGCCACACCACACAGCTACTGCTATTTTGGATAGCAGTTGGACCTGTGATTTTGAATCAAGAAAGGCCACATATGTGTGAGCTGAACCCTAAAGCTTAAAGCATGACTATCAACCTGAACACTGTAAGCGGGCAGGGACTCTTGTACTGCATCAGTCCTCTTGATCTCTGCCCTGACACTGCAAAGTCTCGGGGCAGAGACTTTCAGCTTCTTCCATTGGGCAGGAACAGACATTCTGGAGTAGATACAGGTGAAATTATTCAGGCAAAAAGATTGTTCATTGACAAATGTAGTCCCGGGTAGATTGAAAGGTATGGAAATGGGTTTATGTTCAGTGAATAATATCAGATGGAAGGGATTTTTTTTTTTTTTTTAAATTTACATTTAAGCATCTCCAAAATCAAATGTATCAATAAGTTGTTCTCACTTGTTTCATGTTTAAATGTAGCTAAATTTTAAGAAAAACAATCCAAATAAACAAAAGCCAAGCAAAATGAAACAAAAATTAACTAAAAAAAGATTGTCATGTGCAGGTTTGGTTTTTTTAGTTTTATTTATTCAGAAGACTTCCAGATGTTCTTTTCTATTATTTTACAGCTCAGCCACTAAATTGAGAAATTCATAATTTGCTCCTTTTTGCTTCATAGCAGTTTTACAACCTAGGGGCAGGAAATATCCTAGTCCTGAATCTCTTGTAGAGCTACTTATTAGATAGTCAGTTGCCCAGGCTAAGAGGCAGTGTCCCTGGAAAATTGGTCCCAAATGTAAATATAGATTTTTTTAATAAATTGTATAGGGATGATCAGTTATCAGATGCATGTGTATTCTCTTGATGAATGTTGTCAGTTACACCTGCAGTTCATTGCTAAGATGCCTGGTTTCTCTTTCCTGCCTGGCACTAGAAATCCCCACATAACATGCAAGGGAACTGGTGTAATGTAGTATATTTTGATTTTAAGAAATCCAGCTACAGATTTGCATATCTGCATATCCACCTACCAAGGGATTTGTGGAGCTGCCTATGCCTGACAGCATATTGTTATACTTGCAAGGAATTGGTAGACTGAGCAGCTGCTTTGAAGTGAGATCTTTTTCTTCTGCAGCTAGGTTTCAGTAATGTAAAATTTTGACTTTGAGGTTAAGGAGGAAGAATTTGTTGTTCTATAAGGTGGCAAATTTGATTTATACAAGCAGAGAACAATTGTAGCATCCTTCTTGTGTTATTTATATATGGAGTATTGTCTCCTCCTTCCTTGGCTCATCTCCGTAAGTTCCTCTTTCTCTGTTTCTCCAAGAGCAATTCACTTCGGCTGGGGTAGGGCCCATGCACAGCAGATCTTGAGCTTCAGTCTTGGTGATGATGAACAGGACAATCTCTTGAGGTTCTAAGTTTACCAAAAGTATCACAGGCCTGATTTGCTTTCTAGTTTTCCTTGGTGTGGAAACACCAGGTGAATAATCGTTCATCTAAACCTATTTGAAAGGACAACCAAGCTCCCATGTCAGTCTGGAGGAAGAGATAATGATGGTGGGAAGGAAGGAAAGGACATGAAGTGATACAGTGTTCACAAAACCTTCTTAATTTTGCTCAATTCTGTTTGTTTGGCTTTCCCTTCTCATTTCTCCCTTTGACCTATGAGATGATTTGTACATTTCAGGCCCATCAAAGGAGAACTAACCGTACATATAGGTGGCATTAGTCTGGGTCCTTATATGTCTTAACGAAGTGACCTAAGCTCCCCTCTTGAGAATCTAGTGCAGCAGGAATGCCAACAGGACTCTGCCACAGTGATTCCGAGAGAGATTAAGCCACACAAAATACTATGAAACTCAGCACGGGGCATAAAATCCTGAGCTGTTTGGGTTTTGGATTGCTTGAATAAGGAAAATTCAGCAAGTAGTAAGGTTTTGTAAGATTTTGTAAGTTTTATCGATGAGTGTAATGGTTAAGAGCTCTTCCTGGTATCTCTCTTGTGCCATCTATGCCTTGAACTACTAGGAATTCTTTGTGCTTTTGAAAGCAAAATAGTTGCTCCAGAATGAAAGCACCATTTCACTATCAATGGATACATGACCCCACTTTCTTCTATGCAAATGTCAAATTAAATGTAGCTCCTTTATGTGGAACCTGTAAATAGATATGTATTCCCACCATTGGAGAATAATCCTGGACAGTAAAGGGAATGATATTCTTCAGTAAGGCTGTAAAAGCTGCCCGCAGACAAATGGGCTCTCTCAGCTCATCAGATTCTATAGGGAAGTCTAGGTTGTTTTCTTATCCTTTTGAGGAAACAAGATGTGCTTTGTTGGGCCAGCACTTCATTGGTGTCAGTGAGTAGTATTTGACTGATGCTTTAGAAGGAGACAATTAAAATCAATACAGTGAATAACAAGTAATGATGGTTATGTAACTAATTAATAATTATTTTATGCTCTCGGGGACCATTTTCATTCTGCCACCTGAGGGTTCTTTGTCTTCTGTAAAGAAATGAATACCTCTCTTTCTCCTTTTCTGACTTCTCTGACTTTGATTGCTTGGCTCCAGATCCAGATTTCGAAGTCTAGGGCACAAGGTTCCTGCTTGGATCTAATTTGTATTATAAGTTATAAGAGTTGATGGTCTAGTAGAGACAAGAAATCTCAGGACAGCCTAGCATGGGTCCTGTCCTGAGCCTACAACTTTGCTTTTGGAAAGACTGTGCAGTGCACTGTAGTCTTGCCTCTTGCTTTGCGTGGCTCTGCAACTCTTCAACAGGCAGCGCTCATCTGAAGCCCACATGTGCCACATCTAGGTAAATGGGGGATATTGTCGGAGTATAACAGTAGGCCTGCTCTTATGAATGAGAAGAAAGCTACTGTCCCTAAGCCCTATGCCCCTGAACCCCACTGCCTCTGAAACTGAGAGATGGGGTTTTTTCCTTAAAGGGATGGTATTCTCACTGTAGGATGTTCTGTGAAGAAAGCAGGCTGGCTATACAATACATATCAGAACTGTGATTCAGAACATAGGCTGTTCCAAAGAAGAGTATATTACCACTGGACAGTTTTTCTCTATTTCTATCAAATATTCTCTGTTCAGTAATACAACAGACCTTTCCCTTTCCTTAGGTGAGTCCTCTCACTCTCTGAAGTTTAGCACATCAGAGGCTGTACTTAGTAGCAAGCATCTGTTAATTGCCACATCACCTCACTACGTACTGTTCTCTCACGAAGTATATTTTCTCATTTGAAAAATTAGTATAAGATCCTAATTTCTGTGGTATACAGGGTTCTACTTCAGAGTTCTAGTTCTTCACCACTGGCTATAGTAAGGAAGAAAGCTGGATCACATAGATGACATTTCTGGTGTTTGTTATTCTCTGAAATTTTCTTAATTTGACAACTATGCTACTTCATTGTGGTGACTTCGACATTTCCATGGTCTTCTAAGATGAATCACTTACTGTAAACCATGCATCTGCAGTCCATTTAGTAGATTTAATTGCAGACCTCAAATATGAAGGGAAAATACTTGTTTTATTTATGGGCTGTATAACAATAGAGTCATCAGGAGAAGCTAGTGTTCTGTGCAGAGAGACCTCAAAGTACCTTCTTAATGGATGACAGCATGAATGCAATTCATTAATGTAGAAGATGTTATTAATGGGTGTAAACAAAAATCTCTGCTTTTTAGCAGAAGTGTTCTACCGTTCTGGTAGCTAAGGCCAAGAGTGTATCTGTTACATTGCACTGAAATTTCCCCAGACCCTGTGATGAGTGCAGTGTATGAGGAGAGAAATAATTACATTTGCCAGGGAATTACTTCCATAATTCACCTACAGCTCTGCTCTGTGCAAGTTATAGCTCAGTTGGTTTTCATGCCACCTCCATACCATTGATAGAGAAGCAGGATTGCATTATGCACATCAAAGTGGATATTCCAGGGCACCATTGATTAGGCTCTTTTATGGTTTGTTGCTACTGTCGTTACTGTTGTTAGTATTAGGGAGGCTTAATTGCAGTATCCAGGAAAAACCCACAACAACTAGAACTGCCCATCCATTACATTTCAATTTCTATTATGGAAAAATGAAGAGAATTTGCCTGACTCCACTGGGCAATTCCCAATGCCAAGGGTGAGAAAGGAGTGTTCAAGGACCTAACTTACCCTTGAATTGGTGTTTACTGAAGCATCACTGCTTTCCATATGGGGAATCAAAGCTCTTGGGGTCCTTTATTTTCTCTGTTCACTCTTGACTATGGACCTACTGCCTTTTCTCATGTAACATAGCAAATTTATCAAATGGGTTCTGTTTGGCATTTCCCCTAGTTCACCTGCCACTGTGATTCTAGAGAATTCTAAACATTTCTTCAGTTTGCTGCAGATGCACAGGTCTTGAGCACATAACTTTAATTCCCCTATCACAGGTCCCTGACTCTAGCACCTCTCAGGTATTTTAGGAATTATTAGGGAATATACAGATACCAGGAGTTGTAAGAGCCATGGAAAGGAAATGGGTCCTGGCTTGTTCCTCTAGGACAAATCTTGATTAGGTTAGTGGACCTTAGATGGGCAGGGGTTCCTATTGACCTCTCTTGGAGTGACACATGCCAGCAGGATTTAGGTTCAGGTCATGTTTTTGATGTGGAAGGGAAGAGTGGTAAATGGTTGCTGAGTTGACAGTATTCTAAGGACTGGGTCTGTTCTTACAGCTCTTGTGAGCTTTGCTGCCAACTTTCCTGTCCAAACAGGCAAGTTCCTGGCTTCTGAATTATGTTTTTTGAACAGTACTTATGGCACAAATAAAGGAGGATGAAATCCGTCAGTTTCAATGTCAAGTTATTTACACAAAAAGGCTTATGCTAGAGCAACAGGACATGTAGAGTTCACAAGCCAAGGAGATGTGAAATTACAACATTTGTACTCTTCTGTTAGCTCTGAAGTCCTGTTCCAGCCTCTGGGCAGCACAGGTGCCTTCCACACTTAACCAGCTTAGGCACTAGAAGGAGGAACCAGCTCGCATAATTTTAGCAGCCTTGAGGCTACCCTAAATTATATTGGGAGCATCTGGTGCCTCTCTGTTTCAGGCTTTAAGTTCATGCCTTTCTTGTTCTTCTGAACCTCCCAACTCAGAGTTTGGATAAAGCCACTTTTGTTTTTCCTGGTTGTGCCTCAGGCTTTAATAGACAGAGTATTGACACCATGTATGAAGAGCAAGAGGGACCTCCCTTTGAATCAGCTCTCACTGGTAAATGACACTATGAACTTGAAGTTGTGTTGACCTTTAAACTCTTTCATGAAAGTGATTTTGGAGTTTATAAGGATTTACAGCTCAAACAAACCAATGTGACTACTATCAGAAGAAAACAACACTTAAATATTTTTTCCCTGAAAACTAAACAGCATGTGTTGACTGATGAGGATTTTCAATGGGAATTTTTCCTCACTTCCCTCCATGTCAGGTTGCTGTTCAGCTGTCCACATCAAATGCTGGCATGTGCAAATACTGAAAGAGAAAAGGAAAGGGGGTTTTGCCTTTTGGAAAGGCTATCTATTAGATTAACTATTGAGTTGAAATACAAAATATATACTTCAAATACTTACATATCAATATGGGTCCCACTCCCAGCACGCTCTTCTCAGCTGAAACTGAACCTTGGAAGTGAACAAAAGGGTATGCAACCAAAATTGTAGATCAAATATTGTTATAATTGAAATGTGATGTTGGCAGAGACAAGACAGAACTAATTTAATTTTTCTTGTCAGTCTCTGTAGTAGATCAATTAAACTGCCAAGTGGATCAAATATTTCAGACTGTATATATTACATTAAGTATTTATGTTCAGGCTGAGCATTTAAAGTATGATCTCATATAGGAATACAAGGAGGTTCAGATCAATTCAGCAGAATTTGCTGTAAGTTAATGGAAATCTAATCGTGTATTTTAATTTTGTGTACAGGAGGCAGTAAGTTCCTGAAAGAAAGTGGTACCCTATCTGTATTGTAGCAACTTCATCCAAATCCCATTAAAGTAAAATTAGACTATCATGGATGTTAGTGGAAGCTCGATCAAGATCTCAGGCTAATGACTTAACCCTCGCTGAGTTTGATGGGAGCGAGCTGCCTAAACTCCTCTGAGGATCCAGAATACGTAGAACAATTCTGTTCTTCCCCTCTGTGGACTCAGGGTTACTGAAAGAAGATGTAGAAAACCATTGAAGTCTGCTATATGTGGATGATGCTTTCTTGGTGAAAGTCACATCCATGTCCATCGTGGGCTGGCTGACAGGCAGCTGGAGACCTTGGGCTCCTAAGTCTCCCATTGTTTGTCTTGACTTTTGTACCAGCAAAGTCCGATAGATTTCACTGGGCTAACTATCTGCAGACACAGGCAATTGTAAGGCAGATTCAACCTTCCTTACAACCTACATAAAAAGAACCCAAATCAGGGTGAAATCCTACTCTCCTGTATTCTGGCTGGAGCAAGTGATGCTTGATATTTTACATTTTTTTGTGTGTGTAAGTTGTTGTTTGCAAGTGTTTTAACCACAGTGAAAATTAAAGGAATGGTTTGTGGATGAATTATTGCTACAGATAGCCTAGTTTCCACCACAGGTAACTGCACCCTCAGGTTGCTGAGCCACTAGGTAATATTAGGTCTAATTATTAAGCAAAGAGCTTAGATTGGTACTGAAGACTGATAAATATTTTATCTCTCTCTAACAATGGAATGAAAATTATTCGTAGGGGATAGAGCTAATTCCTGCTTTTTTGAAAAGGGGAAGACTCTTTCCCACTTCTCCCTGTAAGCAGACAATGTCTGTGCTCGATCCTGCGTTAGATATGGCAGGTGGGCCAGCCCTCCCCTCAGCACGGGAGATGAACAGCCATGTTGCAAAGTCTCACTCAATTTGTGTTAGAAAGCAGCAGTACAAAGACAGGTGATGCACAGGCAGGCCACCCTACTCCCCCAGTTCAGAGCTGAACCTTAAAATAGTGGGGCTTAATAGTAGTGAAAAAAGAGACTTCTGTGTGGCTTCTGCAGCTAAAGACCTGCTGCAAACTGCAGAGACTCTGAAGTGTTGATCTTCCTCTCTTTCTCTTGTTAAAACAGTGCCTGTCCAGCACCTCTGAAGTGGCTGCGATTCAACAGGGCAAAAAATGACTTTGTGTGATTGTTGGTGGTTAAATCTGTAAGCTGTGTCACTGAGTAGATTTTATTACAAAACCTTATGACCTGCTCAAAGCAGCCACAGAATTCAAGATTTAGCTTCCTAGTGCTAAAAGCCAAGAATGGAGTATTTCAGTCAAGTGCTGAAACTTGCTTGTGCAATTCATTTGAATGCCTGGACCCAAGGAAATGGTGGTCTGCTGATCATGTGCTCTATCAGAGGAGTACTAGAAGAGAAAAGAGGACTTCCCAATTACATTAATGACTTGCCTCTTGTAGATTCTGTTTTTTAGAATGCAGAGAGTAATTTTTCCTGAATGTTACCTGCAAGCTGCTAATCTCTGACAATTGCCAACATCCTAAAAACAAACAACTGTCTGCCTTCATCCCTAGCAGATGAGTGCTGACCCGTTGCTACTGAGAACAGAAGTGTAAAAAAGACTACCTGCTCCCTGCAGGTTATTAGGTCCATCACTTAGTCATGAGCCATTTAACTTTAATATTAAACTGCAGAAATTAAAGCAAGTCCTTGGCTTGGAGAGATCAGACGAAGACATTGCATCACGTCAGGATATGTGTGGCTGGGCTCTTTCTTGTTGGGAGATAGCATATCAGCAAAGGTCAGGATTTTGTCAGGGGTGTAGAAGAGGATGCGGCGTTTCTGTGGTCTCTGAGACCCCTGGAAAAAGGGTATCACCCAACATTTCTCACTGGTAAGCAAATCAAAGTACTAGCCATCTCACCCTGCCTTCCCTCTCTGCTCCTCTGACCCATTCTCATTCATTCAATAGATATATCCAAGCTAGGTACCAAGGTGGCATTTTGGATGGACTGCATGTCCTGCCCTGCAGTCAACTTATACTTCCAGGTGTGCTTGTTTGGGAACTGGCCTAAGTCCCAGTGTTACCAAAGATAAGGCAGAGGAAGAGCATGCAGTGGTCCATCTCAGAAAGGCAGGTGCTGAGGTGAGAACTGTCTTTGTCAATGGGTTGCAGAGGAGCCTTTAGACTTAAAGAAAGAGGAGCATCATTTCACCCTCTCTCCAGTGTTTTACAACCTGCTTGGAACAGCCCATGTGTCTCAGATGACAGGGTTGAGATGGTCTGGACCATTTCTCCTGATGGGACTCAAGCCATGTCAGAAGCAGCAGCTTTAGATGGTCTTGGAACACTCTTGCAGGTAGACGTGATGCCTATTGTTGGCAGGGGCCTGGCCAAGGAAAAGTCTATCTCATCTTGCAGTGAAACAGGAAAAGGTCATTACTTCCCACATAATAACAGAGTATTTTCACCTTTGTCTGCAGTAATCTTTCATGTGTAGATAAGTGATGGGATGCCCACACTCACCGAATAAATGCAACTGCCCAAATGGATCAGGCTTCAGTGGAGGGCCGGGGACACCTCCAGCATGGGTCTAATGGTAGCCACAGAATAGCAGCTTGGTAGGAGAGCAGGGGACGAGCTCAGCCTCACTTGTGGGGAAGCCTTGTTCTGCTTGCCTTTGCTCACTCTGTTTGTCACTGTGGACAACTCATAGTGTAAGATCCTTCACAGTGGGCCTCAGCAGAACAGGATGTGGCTTTTCTAGCTCTGATCCAGAGAACATCTGTGTACCCACTAAAGGTCAATAGGGGAGGGGGTTGTTGCCATTTGAGACTCCAACCCCACCTCTGTCCTCTTCAGACTGACCATGGAGGGAACAGTCGGACAGCTCCTGTGAGTTTCCCCATCAGTGATGGTGCCTTATCTTCTTCCTCCCCAGGGAGCCCACTGTGCTCATGCTGTGTTCCAGACCCCATGGGCCTCTCCTTCCTGCCCACCTATGGCTGCCAAAGCAACCGCACCGCCAGCGTGGCCGCGCTGCGCATGAAGGCCCGGGAGCACTCGGAGGCTGTGCTCCAGTCTGCAAACCTCCTGCCCTCCACCAGCAGCAGCCCCACTCCTCCCACCAAACCCGGCCCTGAGGGCAGACAGGACAAGCAGCCCTCTCCAGCCAAGGAGCACATGGAAGGGGAGAAGAGCGTATGAGACAGGACTGGCACTGACCCCTCAGCTTAGAGCAGGGACCCACCGCCGGGGCTCTTCTGCAGGATGAACTGCAGTGTGACCATGCCCCAGCAGGACGTCACGGGGCCACCAGGGACCCGGAAAATCTGAGTGGCCTCTCTGGCTGCCTCTCACACATCCTTGCTTTTCCTGCACCGCTATAGGTTCGTTCCCCTGAATTACTGGCACTATCTGTGTTTGGAAACTTTTGTGGAATTGTTTTTATCCCCTCCTCCATATCCCAGGGACACTGAGATGCACAGGATCCTGACTTGCTCCTGCACATCTCAGCTTCCCATCCTGCATGAGATGGAGGGCTGGCATCAGGGCGGCACTTCCAGATGTGAGTTCTGGGGCAGGAAAGGCATCCAGCCATCATTTACCCCACCGCACACAGCAGAGATGAAGAAATATGCAGGTATATACCACTTTGGCTTGCTGTTTTCTGATGGCATTTGACTTCGACCAAATCTATTGCAGGCAAGCCAGGTGTAAAAGAAGCAGAAAATACAATGAAACTCTTCATAATTTTTTCCTTCTCCTTCTTTTCCTCAAAATTGAAATTTTTCATGGAGTAGGTAACTGGGAAATTGCTGAGATCAGTTTACCTGTGAATAAAATCCTTACACTAGTCTCTATGTGAACATTAGTCTGTTACTCTTGCCATTCCCTGGGTTAGACATAAAAGACATGTGACTCCAAAGCAGCACTCATAGCTTCAAATGGTAATGCTGGTATTTAATGGAAGGTGCAGTTGTGTCTAGATCTGCACAAAGCTGGGAGTATTTGATGACCATTCTCTTGAAAAAGAAAAGACTGGAAAACAAAATGATTCTGCATTGAAACACTACAAATATGTCCTTGCATGTTTTGTTTTTAATAAAGTGGAAATAAAGCTTGGAAGGATATTCCTTTATGCCATCCAAAATCGGACTATTCCATTCACTGAAGGCTTGTTGTAGTGAATCTAGATATGGAAATACCTTAATTCTTACAGACTGGGTACAGTGCAAAAGAGAAATTGATGCCTCAGGAAATACCATCTTATCTCTGACCCAAAAGCAAAAGCAGACTAAGATCTGATGCTCTAAAGCAGGAATTTTACTCTGAGGTGCCCCACATATTTTTTCCATGGGAAATGCACATTAAACAATTTAATTAAACTTAGTAACATGGACTTGCTTTTCTCAGGTGCCTTTTGCAGTCTCCTTACACTCGTCCACAGATGTCCCTGGAGAACAGGGGTAAAACCACTGCTCTGAAACTTGACCAAGTAACACAGAGGCTAGTGGAAGGATGGCTGTCTGCTCTGATCCTGCATGTTGTGCTGAGGACACCCTACAATGAGCTGAGCATATGCTTTTACATGGGATTGTGTTTGCTTCTCACAGGATCTGAGCTTGGGATGTGCTTGGAAAGACAGTCCTGAGTAAGATTAGCAGCAAAAGAATTCTGTCCTCCACCTAAGTGATCTCAGCCCATGAATTTCACAGAACCTGGGACTTCTCTGGGTTTGTAGGACCCTCTCATACCCTCTGGTGCAATCCTTCGTTTCCCTGAGGCAGGGCTTGATGCCAGTACCCATTCAAAGGGTGGAAGTCTTGGTCTTCAGGGGGTGGTTTGGCAGCACCAAACATCTTCACTGCTTCAGAAGTGAAGTGTATCAGGCATTCCCTGGGGTAGGATTTGTGTCTTCTGGACACAAGTGATCAGAGAAGGCATTGTTGGGTCTGTCCTTGGATTGAAGTACAAAGAAAAGTCTGTAAGGACCCACATTCACTAAATGGCATCATTTTGCTTTACTTTTGCCACACCATGTGTTCCTTTTGGCAACCCTGAACTGTCCTAATTGCAGGGGGAACATGCAGTGATCTGCTTTTGTGTCCTGGCTTCAGGAACTGCTCTGCTGAACTGTAGGTGGAGGTGGCTTCCCTGGCTGCAAATTATGGCTTAGTTAAAACAACAGCAACAACCTTTAAAAATAGTTCTGTGTGCTATGTTGTGGAGAGCAGTTGGAGAAGAGATTATCACTGTTTTCTTAGTGATCTTCCCAATCATAAATTTTTGTGCCTCCCCCTACCCCCCCAAGGACTAAAAAAATATTCCACTCCAAAGAGGCAGAGCCCAACTTCATTTCAACATAATTACCTTGCATTCAGTTGAACTTCAGCCCTTCTGTACACTAACTCTTCAATCTAATTGTTTGATTAAACTCGTATTTCCTCCAGAAAGGTACATAAATAAGTGAATTGTTGAGCAAATTAAGAATACTTAACAGCATTGCATCTGAAAAGTAGTTATGCTGATTAAATTTTCTGTCCTTGAGGATTTTCAGGAAATTACTTTTGATCGTCAATAACACAATTAAGTAAACTACACGCACATTAGCATGAATAATTGATAAGAAATTATGTATTACCACGAAGCACTGATTTAATAATTCATGATGCGACACTCTAGTGACTGTGCAAAACTGGATAACATCGACAAGTCTGCCTGATGTTGCTGGAAATGCTGCAATTACAAACAAGTCCATAGTTTTGTTGTACAATAAAGAAAAGTATCTGATGCATGCTGTAGTTTCTGTTTGTTTAATACTTGAATAAATTTAGAAGGAAGACCCTGAAAAGCTACTGTATTGTTTTCATTCAGATCTATTTCTCCATCCTAGCATCTGCTCTCACATTGATGACTGTCCATTCTGTTTAGACCACAAAGATGTTGGAGAGTTGGGGAGGCTCTGAGATTCACAGCTGGAGACTGTTGGGTGTCTCACAACTTGCAAAATTATGGAGCTCAAAAGTTTTGCAGAGCCTCCTGTTAGGATCAAAGCAGCATTAGTCACTCTTAAGCCTGAGGCCAAAGTCTTTTAGACTCTTCAGTGTCTGATGTGTCTATGATTATAATTATTCAGTATGATTTTGCAGGTGGTTGCCCTAAGTCAGCCATAAGTGAAGCTTTCAGAGTTGTATGCTTTGAGTCTGCACAACACCACATTAAACTCTAGGCCAATTTGCCAAAAACTCTTGCCACTTTTCTAGGGGAGACACATATTTGCATTCTCATTAGCATGGTGGGGAAAGCAGGGCACATTGAGCCACATTTTCCTTTCATATTTTGACCCGAGACCTGTATGCTCAGGACAGTACAGCCCAAGGGAACTTGCCTGAGGTCACTGGACAGGAGCACAAGGGCAAGACCAAAACACAAGAGATTTGTGTCTCAGTTGTGCCTGCTTCAAGTCAGCAGACCCTGCTTCCTTCTGGATAGACTGCTCACCATGGGTGATCCATATACCATCTTTCTGTGCTATCATATATCAGGGTTATGCCACTTAAACCACTCATGTAATGGCCATCTCAGTAGCTTTGATTAAGTCTGGCATTTAAAAGTTTATAACTCAGCTATAAAAAGTCACTCAGGCTGAACCCCAGCATGAGAGACTCAAGCCCAAGGGGATGATTTACATGTGAGCTACTCCAAAATGAGTATGCATGATATTTTTTTTCAGTTCTGTGAAGGAAAAATGGAAGCACAAGGTTTGAGGGACAGATGTAAGACAAAGATGTTCTGTTTAATGACTTAGTGCATTGTCACTAGATTCCATGCAGTAATTCTCCGTGAATTTCCATACTAGCATAAGCCACACATAGCATGAATGGCTTCTGTGCAAATCTCACTTGCATGATTTTGACAAAGCATCTCCAGTCCTGGGCTCTTTTCTTCAGAAATCACAGACATCCACAATGCCCTCATACTCCACCTTCCATGCTTGAGTCATCTCCCAGCATAGAATCATAGAATTGTCAGTGTTGGAAGGGACCTTAAAGATCTAGTTCCAGCAGCCCTGCCATGGGCAGGGACACCTCCCACTAGAGCAGGTTGCTCAGAGCCCCATCCAGCCTGATCGTAAAAACTTCCAAGGATGGGGCTTCCACCACCTCTCTGGGCACCCTGTTCCACTCCCTCCTCTGTGGAAAGCCTGTGGTCCTGCTTCCAGCTCTGGTGCTAATGCACAGCTTATGCCATCCTCCTGCCCCAGTCCCTCATGCCCTGTGAAGCTTCCTGCCCTAGTGCTGAGCCCAACACTGGGGAGGCTACAGCAGCACCAGCTGGGGAGTCAGTGCTCAGGGTGTATGTACAGGGTTACTGCAGCACATTAGTCTGGGTTTTGTCAAAGGGGGGCTGATGCAAAGCACCAGGTCATGGGACATACTTTATAAGGTTGCATGCCGTTCTCTCACCTCTCTGTGCTTTTTATCATCTGCACATCTATTTAGACCTCCTTATATATGCATTATAGCAGGAAATGTGGAGCTGAGAATGCACCTTTGCTCAGCTACACCGTAGGCTAGTCCTTCCTACACTGCATGCTGGATAGTAATGAGATTGCTAGGCTAATTGGCTCTTTATTAAGAGTATTATTTACAGTGATGCTGAAGGCTGTATGCATGCATAAAAAGATCTTGGTATACCATTTAAATCTTCCCTCTTGCAGTCGGTGCCCTCCTGTCTGTGATCCCAGAGACTGCTGCCCTTGATGAGTTTAGGCTGACCTTGTCTGCACTGCCCAGAGGACTCCCGGGCTGACCTTCTCTGCACCACCCAGAGGACTCCTCCATCCCCCCATCTCATCTCAGGGCCAGGGAGAAAAGCTTGCTGGTAGGGCAGTGTCTCCGGGAAGTTTGCACTTCTACTGCACGCTTAAGCTTTCTGCTTCCCTGCAGCAGAAAAAAGCCAGTGCAGTGCGGGAGGAAGTCGTTTGCTGCCGGGCAGACCACGAGGGAGCAGGGAATGGAGATGAAATGCTTGTGGTGTGCTGCTGCGGCACATTCTCCCTCTAAAAGAGCTGTTACTCAATAAAGATCCTGTTGTGCCTGTCTGTTTGTGCTGTGGAAGCAGTGTGTGAAGCAGGGGAAGTGAGAAGCCCTGAATTGATACCCGAGCTCCAAGTACATAATTCAGACCTCTTCACTGAAGAGTTTGACACCCCTGCCATAAATAAAAGAACAGTAGAGTTCAATAAACAATGCTTTATTCTTTCCAGTTAAAAACTTCCTTTGCATTGTAGTAAAATATTGACTTAAGATGACCATATTACCGCAAAATATGATCTTTTCCTGATACCAACCAAAGAAGCCTCTATATAGATCTGGCCCATGAGAATGAGAATTTCATTGGCATGTAGCAAATCCAGTTTTATTTGAGAGTGATGTGGTGACAATATTTTAATAATACAGCCACAATGTCCTTGCTGCCTGCCCTAAGCTCTCTGCCACAAGTAGGTACTGAGATGCTGTCTCAAAAATCTGAGCATCATTTTTTGGAGTTGTGACAGTCTCCTGCGCTAAACTTGTAATAGGTAAAATTCACCAGGATTTAAAGTAGTGGCCCATGTAACTCTTCCAGTATTTCACCTTGATGGCTTTTTCTGTAGTCAGTGCTCTGCTTTAACATCCATAACATGAAACAGAGAAAGAAAAAAAAAACCCACCTCCTGTGTCATTTTGGAGCAACAAAAGGCAGCTTTTTTTTTTTTCTGCAGGCTGAATCCCTTCTGTTCTGATGGGCCTGGAAGTTACTGTGCATCTACATTTTCTCATAAAAGGTGATAGCAGCATTGAAGCTGTTTCTGATCTTGGGTAGTTAATAGTTCAGCTAAATCACCCCGCAGCACCTGAGACTGTGACAGCTGTTTGTACAGAGGAAATACCCACTTTTCTGGGCTGGTCTAATGGCAGAGTGGTTATTAGTGCTCCATTTTCTAAGCCCCAGCACAAGCCAGAGTACTGTGACACTAATGCTGTATACAGGTGGACACCTGAAAGTATATCATTGTTCACAGCTTACTTACCCATCTTCTGTCCCATGGACAGCTTGTGCATGTATGACTCATGAGCTGCCAAGGTCTATTCTGATAAGCAAGTTCTTCTGTACTCCAAAGATTGCCCTTCAACCCAGGTTGGAAGACCCCTCAGAGTGTAGTCACAAAATGCAACCCCAGAACAGTCATCAGAAGGCAGTCCAGACACAGCCAGTCCAAGACACTGGTCCTTGGGACTGGTCAAGGCCGCCAGAAAACTTCTAATTTGTAATTAATATGTGTTTCCTTTATCAGCTGAACTGCTTTACCTTTCGGTTTCCTTGCTTCAGAATTTTTGTGTATTAAACTCTTGCATTCAGTATTGGCCCTAGAGACTAACACTTGCCATAGTGGCAAATTTATTAGGACTCCCCTAGGTATTGAATAGGCTGAGGTTTTTTATTATATGCACACAGCTTCTTTACACCCACGCTGTACATGAGCCAATGTGTTAAATAAGATCCAAAGCCCGTTAAATGAAGAAGCCCTTCTCTCCAAAGAAGACTCCCCAGGAACCTAAACTCTGCCTGTTATATCACAGCTGGTTCACCCTTGCTACATCATGCTGCTGAAGCTATTAGGTTTTGGCAGATGCTTGAGAACCAAGATGCTGATATGATCACCAGTCCTTGGCACAACAAAGGATAGGAGCATCCCTGGGAGTTGTTCAGTTTTATTAGAAATATTTCCGTAGCAGTGTGCAAGAAATTGGCTGCTGGCAGTGAAGGAAGACATATAGGAGAAAAGAGCTGATCCTATTTCTCCTCTGATTCATTACTTGTATTTAGAGCTAAACCTAACTAGGACCGCACCAGTTTCTCCAGGGAGAATTTCACAATTCCAATGACCGTCCAACAGGGGTCAGAAGGAAAGTTTCAAAATCCCACTCAGAAAGCCAAATACCTGAATATTTCCCCTGTGGGTCTGAACCTGGGAGTAATCCAAGATTGATTTTGCAGCATGTTGTTCAGACAAATAACACAGAAAAGAAGCAATCAAGCATGTGTGTGCACGTGTGTATGTGTGCATGAGTGCATATGCACAAGACACAGCTTGCTTTGTTTTTTTTTTTCTGGGATTTCCCTTGATAGGGCTCAGGACCTGCATTTAGGTGAGTCAGCTTCATGCACCCTGCAGAGCTGTTTCTCTGTCAGCAAAGCCCAGGACTCGCTGCACATTTTATCCCTACTTTCACTAGGAGCCTGTGGGATGGAGCTCACAACCTGGGTGCAAGTTGGAAGGAAAGGAAGTAAGAGGGTTTCTTACTCAGTGCTTTCTTACTACTGATTTCTTTGCACTGTGCCCAGGCATCCTTGAGCCTTATGTAACTCGTGGGTTTTTTTCAGTGCAGACATATCAAAGGGAGGTATTTCTTGCTAAGAGATCACTTTTTTAGGGATTGAACCAGCCTCCATATCTTGGTAGGCCCTCAGTGAGGGCTCAAGAGCCATTTGGGACCCTCAGTGCTCTCGTGTCATCCTGCTGCTAATGCCACACTGCCTTTGCTACCTCACAGCAACACCAAAGGTGAGGAGTAGTACAGCTGAAGATACATGTGATACCTTATTCCCCACATAAAAGTATCACTAGGTCTGGACTGAAATTTTCTTTTAAGGTACTGTATGTTGGATTCGATTTGTTTGGTTAAAATATCATAGATTTGCTGCTCTGTACAAATGTCAAGTGTCTAGAGAGCTGCTAAGGCTAGAAAACCTCTTGTTGATGGGAAACTCCGGAAATCTTCCAATTTCTGCACAGTTCAGATCAAACCTAACTTTTAAAACAGTAATTCAGTGCATTAAGAGCTATTCCTTTACTCCAGCTTGATGAATTAGATACAAATTAAGATTACTTTAGTGACACTGGCATTCTTCTGGTCTGCAATACACCATTTGCCAGACATTGTGAAAAGAGTAAAGGAATGAATAAATGAGAGTCTTTGTTATTAATTAGACTTTACAATTACATTAATGAGACAGGAAAGGAGGAGCCAAGGTACTGCAGACACCTTGTTCCTACTACCACTGCCCGGGCAACTGATTTAGCCTTGATTTCATAGTCTCTGTCTCGGGGACTTACATGTGCCCACCAAAATTAGCTCCTGCATGTCAGGGTGGATATATCAGGGCCACAGTTTAACAAGACCCACAGGAAACCAAACTTGAGCACCTGTCACAAAGGGGACTTGTGTTAAGACAGATGTTACTTTTGTGGACAATAATACCTTTCAAGCACATTGCTCTTCCTCCACCCTCTCCATCTGCCTCGGACCTTCTCTCTTCCTGAGCTCGGCTCCTCACATGTCTATCAGCAGGAGTGAGCATTTTGGGCTCAGTACTGGCAGATCAGGAAGCCCCTGTGAAGTGCTTCTGCTGGCAGAGACAGCAATAACCAGCAAGGGGCAGAAAAGTCTTCAAGCAGCCCAGCATGGTACAGAAGATGATGTCTGCTCTGTGCTGTGTTAGTTAACGGTGTATAAACAGCAATGTGAGCATTAATTTAGAGGAATTAGGAATGAGTGAAGGTTTAGTTTGATTCAGGATAGATTTAGGATTAGCTGGAATAAAAAGTGCATGTTGGGATCTGTGTGGTTTTATCTATGGCCTGAGCATCACAGACTTCCTCCTGCCCAGCCCTGTCAGGTATGTGCAACCTTGGCTGACAATGCTGTTCCAGGAGAAGCCCATAGTAGAGATGCAGACACATGTATAAAACCTTTGTTTTACTTCTTGGGTCAGATTTATTTACAGGGTGGTCTTACTGCTATGGTACAAAGCTCAGTTTTACTGAGAAAGCTGTGGGCCCTGAAGGAGTGCTTCAAGCGCAGTAGGACTATACCATTGCTCTTAGATTAATGCCACTTTCACAGCATGAATATGGCTGGAAGCTTTTCAAGGACCAGGCTGTTGTTTGGGTTTTCTAGCTGAAAAGTGTAAGAACTGACAACAGTAAACCATGTGGCTAGTGTCCTACTGAGCATGATAACCTTTCAGTTTACTCCAGGGATGCAGATATTGCACACCATTAAACATGTCTTGGAAGGATATAAAACTACAACCAGGTTCCTCTATCACTTGAAAACACAGTAAGTGAGCAATGGGAATAGCTCCCCCCCACCACCACCCCCCCCGCTGCTGTTAATAACACAACTGTCAGCGCTGAGCTGGTCACATGGCAGCTGTATCCAGATACCCAGCACAAGAGGGAGGTCCGCAGCATCTCCTCAGTGGCAGCAGTCTCTGAGAGCACTTGCCTGTGACTGGACCAGAAACTGTTTTCCCCTCACAGAACCATTTCAGTGATGGTGACATCTCTTCCTCATTCCAAACTGGACAAAAATTACCAAACACACAAAAAACAAACACTGAAAACAAACAAGCAAACAAAATTGCCCAAACAACATTCAGCCCAACAAACCATGAAGTAATGCACCAACCTAGGCTATTGGAAATATTCTGAGATATTTGAAAACTTTTGCTTTCATTTCAACTTCTTAATACATTTTTTTAAAAGAATGATTTCTTTAAAAACTTGTTTCAATCCAAAAGAAAAGGTCTAGGACTGTTTACTTATACATATATATAAGCAAATGAGGACTTCTCAGCAATTTTCCAGTGAATTTCCCAGCTCATACCACTCCAAACATCTTTTTTTTACCAGCAGTTTCAGTGTTGTCAAAGTAGGCTTTGTAAAATATTTTAATTTTTTTTTACTGTTTTTCACTGGAGAAGCTGTTTTATTGGAAAATTCCTGCTAAGGTGCAGTCATGTTATTTGGCTGCGTCAGTAGGGTTTTGGGCCAGTATTCCAGCTGGTATTTGATCCTGCTTGGTTTGTGTTAGGAGTCATCTGGTTGCTAAGGTAAGAAGTTTACTGTTAGTAGGATCAGTGCTAGGGTCAGTTATGCTGCTGGGTTGGACTGTTGGGGCTGATCTCGTTGCCAGGAGAAATTTGTTGTCTCAGGTTGGTAATGCAGTGGTTTCACAGAGAGCTAGTATTAAGCAAAAGGCCATCTCCATCTCTCTTTACAGTCCCATCTGTCCCAGCGTGGACAACTGCTGAGGACTCACCAACTGCACCACCTTCAGCAAGAGGAGCCTGTGCAAGTGGGACCACTTGCTCCACCAGCAGGAGAGACGGATGTGTGGGTATCCCAGGTACACCCCTAGTCCTGCCAAGAATATGGAAAGAGGCAAACATTTGTCTCCTTGGGATAGTGGAACATGGGAAAGCCAGGGGGAAATGGAGCTCCCTTGGGGCAGACCCTGCAAGTAATATGACACGTGGACTAACAGGTGGGAGATGCAAAGGACAGCTCAAGGGCTCTGTTTAGATCACGGCCAGACACTGTGGTAGAACATGAATACTACATGTATAATCATATATAGACATACCTGATACACCTCTATATAGGCATACATCCCTGTATGGATGTATTATCAACAATAACATTGTCTCATATGACATTCTCCTTTCATTTCCTTCTGAGTTTTACCTGTGGAAAGTTCACAAAGCCACAGGCAGTTTTGGCATGGAATAATTCTGAAATGTTTTCATCCATATTCTTTGAGAAGGGATGCAGTCTCAGGAGACCTGATCCAGGCAGGCAGCACTTGCCAGCAGAAACCAATTCTGACAACAGACTTCCAGCAATCTCAGTGTGATCAATGAAAGGGTCTCTCTTGGGCCAGATCCCATTTGCATCCTCAGTAGCTTATCAGCACTGGAACAGTGATAGGAAGGATCACTGTTTATCTCTGAGTCCATCTGCCATCTGTGGCCTATCAATGTAAGGAAGATCCTGAAGAAGGTCATCCTGAAGCTCATCTGAAAAGCCTCATGTTGTTGGTGACAACTCTGGCATTTTTGGCATAGCAATAAGCAAGGGGTCCAATTTTGCATGCTCTGAATGCTGCCATACCCTATGTCAGTTTTAAACAACTGGAGGGGCACTTGTTTGAAGATGAGCCTCTGACACTGCATGCCAGAGGGTAGGAGTGTGAACACACTGGAGAGCTCCAGGACAAGGAATTACAAGCCAGCAGAGGGAAGAATTAGCCTGTCAGACAGCTTGAGTTTGACAGGCCCTGTTTTTTCAAAGCATATCTCCAGCTTTGAATATTTTTTTTTCAAAGCAACATAGAATCATTAAGGTTGGAAACAACCCTAAAGATCAAGTCCAACCACCTACTAAACACCTACTAAACATTATCATGGCCACTAAGGCATGTCCTGAAGTGACACATCTTAATGAGTTCAATTTCTATTGCTAGAAGGATTTCAAAGATTGCCCCTGCTCATGACAGTCTTCCTCTCTCCTTCTTGTGAAGTACCCAGGTCTTGATTTATTTGATATGGACTTTGACATGGGAAAGTGCACTGCAAGCTGCTTCCCCAAAGGCTTGACTTAAATCTGCTTTAATAAAAACACAGAGCTTTAGGCAATTGGGACATAAATGATTTCTCTTCTGCACTATTGAAATTCTGCTTTCTAAGTATGTTCAATAGCATATTAGAAACAAATCTCTAATTGGCCATAGACTACCAAAGACCTAACTATCTAATGTAAAATATCAACATCACAGAAACTCTGATAATATCAAAAAGAAGCAAGGGAAGACCACAGGTCATTTTCAGCCATTCCCTACCCATTTAAACCATGTAATTACAATATTATTTTTACTATCAGGGGACAGTGGTGATTGCAAGATCACCATAGGACCAGAATAATAATCCTAAAGACAAAATAATCATTGACCCTCTTACAATAAGCATTTCACAAAAAAAAAACCCACAACCAAAAAGAACATTGAAGCTCAATTTACTCAAGTGTTCCATGTTGTTTCTATTTCCTATAAGGCTCTGAAGCAGAGTTTAATAAAAATGACTGTGGTACAGCAGTTGCTCCAAATTACACATTTGTATGAAGTCACTAGAGCCCATGTAACTCATCACACACAATATCACCAGATTCTGATGCTGCTTTTCAGTGAGAATGAGGATCAAACTTGGAGTTCTTAATTTACTCAGAAATCAAAGAGAGTCAACCCCCAAATACAGATATGCAAATCTATCAGTGTATTTCTGGCAAAAACATAACTAGCCAGCTTTTCTGTTTATGCTCTGTTATATTCAAAATACAATAATGCTTTCACTGTCAGTAAGGACTGCTTGGCTAGTCAGGGATCAAAGCAGAACAGATCTAAATAAAACTGCCAGTCTGGACAAGGACTGAGCCAAAATCACTTTGAGAAGAGTCTCTGCTGTGTTTCATAATGCAACAGACAATAAAAGACACTGAGGAGAAATGTTAAACCATCACTGACAAGACTTTGGAGACTACATACAACAAGATTCGTTACTAATGAAAAAAATGACACCAAGTTACACACCTGGTAACTTCCCCCAGTGTGGATGTGGCACAGGGAATGTAAAAGACTTGATGGTCTCTGGGTGGTGGCAAGAAGGCAATCCTCTTCCAGTGCTGATGGACTTGGCGCTGGCACCACCTCCAGGATCCTCTGGCCAGACTTCTGCACAGCAGGGTGGGATAGGAACGATTGCAGGAGTCCTGGGCCAAAGGTGTTTCTGCCCAGCCTCCTGCTCCCTCTCTTCACGAGTGGATGGAAGTGGAATGAAGCCCTGCAACCAGTCATCTCCTAAATCTTTTCATTGTGTACCACACACACACACACAAACACACACACACTTCCATGTTGCTGACTTTTTCTGCTGGCATAACTGGAGATAAAATTACAAGGAGACATAATCACAATAAAAAAGCTGGCTAGAAGTCATTCCATTATTGTAAAACAAGTCCCTTTTATTTTGTTTATTAATTAATAAATAATAACTTATTTGCAAATACAGTTGCATCGATGGAACATGTGCTGATGACACATTTTCTTGGACATATGACTTAGGAAGGCACTGAACACCCAAGGAGGAGTTGATAAAAATCCAGGCATGTAGGGCATTTCAATTAAACTGCACTCTCTGAAACAAATATAGCATTTTGCATGAAGAAGTTCAAGCTCTTGGAACAGAGTCATGGCTATGGGACCGCGTTCCAAGTCTGCTGTGTGACAACTGGACTGGAAAGCATTGCGGTTGCCCCAGAAGGAGAAGGAGGTTCAAAGGGAGGCAGTTTTGGCCCTAGAGCCAAAGACTAGGTAAGCCAGGTTTGGCCTCAGTCACATCTGCCAAGGAAGAACAACCACTGTAAATGAGACTCAGGGCACCAAGAAATGCTACATACAAAAATGGCCTTGTGCATGAGAAGGGAGTGGTGAAAGCAATGTCCCTCTGCTCCCTTCAGCCTGCTGTGCTCTTTAGTCCTAACCCCTGTCTGCTGGCACTGCAGAACTCAGCTTAGTTTGCCTCAACGCCTCTTTAACCTATGATTTAATGTCACTGTCTTTCACATCACAAAACAAGTTGCTTTCCTACAACTGCTTTCATGCCTATTGCACAACTCCCATAGTGCCCTCAACACAGAAAGAGGTCAACTCACAGCTGCCATTTTGCCTAGTAAGCACCTACTCCATCCTATTTTCCACAGCAGCAATGGGAAAAAAAACCCCAACAAACACAAACAGAAAAGGGCAAGGAAAGAAAAAACATTTGTTATTGTAAAAGATGTAATTTGGCTTCTTTTTAATGGACAAACATTTTGTGTTCACCATCACGAACATTACTTCTGTCTTAAACTGTTATGTAAATGGCAGGTGTATATGTATTTTTTATATATATATATAGGGTTCTTTATGTGCATTTATATGTGTGTTTGTACACACACACTCTGAAGGCCTAGCAAGAAGTTGGCCAACAGTGTGATCTAGACCAGAGACAGGTTTGCTGATGGGGTCATACTCAAATGGAGTCAACCCCAGGCTGGGACGTGGAGCAACACAGTTATAAATCATTCACTCCCTGTGGAAAAGTGCTCTAGGGAAAGCTTTGGATACATGATGAGAAACAATTTAATATTTGTTCTCAAAACTCCCTAGTTCTGTCTGTTTCATTTAACTACAAATTCTCTAGGTTAACACTCCCTCTGGGACATGTGCATGTTTAGAGACACAGTCCACTGTGAATGTAGTTCCCTTAATCTAGCAGAAAGGATTAGTCAAAATGAAAAAGTCCTACTTGAAATGTATTTGGTATCCAGGTTAGGACTGGATCCTTTTCAGATGCCCATGGTTCAGTTTACCTTCACGGCAGAGTCAAAAATACACTCTGCTTTTCTCCCATACCTAGTAGTAGTTTATTGGAGGATATGATTCTCTGGAGTAAGAAGGCCCTTGAAAAAAGGGTGCAGAAGGAGAAGTGTGCACATCTACAAAACAAATGGCAGTTAACTAAGCAAAAGGGACTCTTTTTTTAAATTCAGTTGTATAATTTGCTTATCAAGTTACCTTTTATTTTATATCTGTGCCCACATACTTTGTATCCACAGTTTCCTCTTGGAAAACAAGCTTTTATCCTGTCCTCTGAGAGCCTGCCTACTTCTTGACTTGTGGCTGTTAAAAGCATTTAAATTTGGAATACCAAGCAAACAAAAAAACAGCTTGTGCAGATAGGTTCTGTCTAAATGTATCATGGAAAACTTTAATAGATTTATTTATCTATATTTTAACATGTATATGACATTCTGCTCTAAACTGGAGAAACGTTATGCTGTATACAGTGATAGTAACAGAGAAGTGCAACATGGATGGCATCATATGAGTTTAGCAAAATATTTGTGACCAAAAAAAGGGAATAATATTCATAATAGGAGCCATTTCCCTTAATTTAACAACCTGAAAACTTATCCTTGTTCCTGAAACACTCTTGATTTTCAAATTCTTTTTTATTTCTTTCAAAATGAGCCCTTTCCCAAGAGAGACTGCACTTTCTGAGTTCCAAGCCAATGTTGGTTTAAAAATGTCAATGTTTGCAGAATAGAATCACAGGATAATTCAGGCTGCAAAAGATCTCAGCAGGTCTCTGGACACACCTCGTGCTCAAGAAGGGACAGCTCTGAGGCCAGCCCACTTTAATAAGCTGTTGAAGACTTTCAAGAGTGAAGACTGAACAATAAACGTTTATTAATTATGGTCATTTGGCTGAATGTACTCCAAACACAAAACAGACCAGTACACGCATCTCCATTTCCACCCCACACTGTTGCTGCAACCGTCTCTGCCAAATCACAAAATGACAAATCTGACACAACCCTGCATAACAGGTGAAATGAACCTTAGAAAATCATTAAAGGCCAAATCCACCCCCCACTGAAATCAATGAAAAGATGCCTTTAGTGTTTGTCTTGCCTCTCTAAGGGATATGATTTAGCAAATGGAAGTGTCTGATGGGATCAAGGCAGGTTCTGAATGCATGGCTCTTAACCGATGGAGGAAGGCTGGGAGCTCAGTTCAGGTTAAAGAAGGATTCAAACCACGAAGTATTGGGCTGTGTCCTGAGAGCAGCCTTGGTCATGGGAAATTACAAATTTACTGAAGAAAACCTCTATCATAAATATTAACACTGTGTCTCATCTCCATGTTGTATTTATGAACAAAGCCTGATTCTTCCGTTTCTTATTAGGAAGCCAAGCATCATTACACTGAAAACAGCTCTGTAAAAATAGCCTAAGATGTGAATCAGGCTGCAAGCCATTGGTATAATTCTTCCTTGGAGCTCCTGCATTTCACTTTTGTTGGGAAAAACAGTGTGAAAATGAGACAAAGTAAACCAATTCTCCAAAGTAAACCAATTCTCCAAATATAGACATCTATAAGCAGGTACATTACTGTCAAATTTTTCATCTTTTCACCAAGGTTCTCTCATTATCTGTGACGATAAAAAAAGAGCTTAAGTAAGTATGAGTGATGCTTTGATACAGATCTTTCAGAGAAAAGTGATAAAGAAACATTTTTCCAGAAATTAATACTTTAGATGTTTTGTATCTTTTTTTTTTTTTTTTAAACCACAAAATTCACAAGACCAAAATTAGGTATTTTGTTCTGGTTATACAAGTCGGAGCTGTATTTCAGTGGGAGCCTGAAAACAAAACAAAAAGCGTTTAAATTACCATAACCAAAGATCTTCTCATCCTAACAAAAAATTAAATACTGTTATGGGATTTCATTCAACCTTAATCCTTACCAAAATATTTCAGGCCAAGTATCCATTTAAGTTGAAGTTTTAAGCTGCGGTATAAATGACTTCTGACTCGAGGGGAACTTACTTGGAGATCATCTAGAAATATAGAGAATTTAGCAGCTTGTCAGCAGGCACCGCAAAAGTGTATGAGAAGCCTAGAGCAGCTGTAACAGTATTCTGGTTGTTCAGAGGTTTCTTGACATGGCCATTGTAGTGTGCATCCAGCATACAATCCTCTTGTCAATAACAACTGGGCAATTAATGTGTGCAAACAAAAGAATCTTGGGTTTATGGCATATTTGTAGCCATATGCTTTCTACCTGTCAATACAGTTCAAAGACAGTGAGTGAGGAAAGTTCATTAGATGTGGCATCTGTCCTAGGTCTCATAAGATGGACGGGATGGTCTCATAAGGTTTTGTGTCATATATCATGCAACGCTTCTGGGCAAAAGGGCACTTGCTTTGGCAATCCCAGCCACCATAACGGCAAAGCAGCAGTAGTAGCAAGCAGTGACTTCATACTGTCGTATTTATTTATTTAGCTGGCATTGCCCCTTCATTTCACTGATAATTTGGTGCTTACTCAATTTCACTCTTCTTCAGAGTGATCATCGCCTCAGATCTTTCAATGTGGTCAGCTTTCATTTCCCTTCCCACCCAAACCACAATGAAATTCAGTCTTAAAGTGTTGTTCAAACATCAAATCTGCATGTGCTTTTGTGTGCATGTGGCTGTCCAAAAGCTTCTTAAAAACCGTAGCTGACATACTTTGTTACTTCAGTTTTCAAGATACTCCTTCAGCAGCAAAATCATCTAAGTCAGTGAGGGACACTATGTCAGTATTTGGGGTTGGGCTCATATTCTTTCCTAAGCAAACTTGAGTTTCTTCAGCATTTTTCCTGGAGGAGTAAGAGGGTGGTTCAATATAGGGCTGAGTATCCACAGCTTCAGTGTATATATAGTCCTGCTGGCCATCTTCAAGTAGTTCATCTGGTTCTCCTGGTACAGCTGGCCTTAAACAGGTAGATTCAGAGAGCTGAGATGACTTCAGCAATGCTACAGATGAGGCTGGTAAAGGCAGCACTCTAGGGTAGGAAGCATAGGGAAAATTCCTAATTTCTGAAGAGGGGGGCTGGTATACCTTCCCTTCTGAGGAAGGGACTGAGACTTGAACATATTTGCCAGTTTCTGGATCATAAAATGTCTTTAAATTAACTTCAGCTGGTAAATCAACTACATAGTATTGACCGGAGTCAGGGTCTTGGAGGAGTTTACGCTGGATTGAAGAGGGTGAAGGGCTTACTGCTGATGCACCACTGGGTCTTCCCGTACTGGTTTCTGTGGAAGTGGAACAAGGGGCAGGATGGAGAGGAGAATATCCCAGGGGTAAGGGAGATGCCAGTGTCTGTCCAGAATGAGAAGGCTTTCTACCTATGGCATCTGTATGCTCAGTCTGATGTTTTTTCTGCTGTTCTTGCATTTTCATTCTCCTGCTTGCCAGCTTTTTGGCCCGCCGCAGAGCTTTTTCTGTTTTCGGTGGCACAGCAGGAGGCTTGCCAGCTGCTCTTTCCCCAGGTCCCCTGGGCTCCAGTCTCTCAGCTTCCTCTGCAGAACCAGAAAGCAGATTGCTCCGCGCTGGATCAAGTATCTCTTCTGCAGACATATCAGCTTGGCTCTTCGGTGCCATGTTCAGAAAGGCAGGGTTTGTAACATCCTCTGTCTCTCCAAGGCCAGAAATAGTTGGTTTGTCTGATGATGAACTGGTAGCAAAAGAGTGCATTGTACTGCCTGACCTGGGGCTTGCAACAGCAGAGCATGCCAGACTGTCTAACAAAATCGGTGCACCTTCCGTATGTAGGATGTCCTCTAAAGCTTCATGGGATACAGGAGAATACGTGTGATCCTCTGATAGGGAACCAGTCACAGGGGAAATTGTCTCCCTAGTGATTATTTTTTTCACACAAGAGCCACCTCTGCGATTAGATAAATGATGATTCTTAAAGTAATTAGTCTTTCTTTCTGTGGAATAGCTGAGGTTGTTCTGTGCTTGGTCATTTTCTAGACCTAAATTCAGCTGTGTTAAGCTGTGTCTTGCCTTCCTAGTCTGGGGCTTCTCTTTCCTTCTGTAGAGACTTTCCTCATTCATTTTCCCAACTTTGTTTAACAAAGCGCATGTCTCTTCATCTTCTTCCATCAGCTTCTCTGTATCTTCCAGAAGACTGGGATCCAGTGTTGCTGAAGTAGATCCAGGCTCACTGGCCTCCTTCCCACTGTCGGTTTCACCATCCCTCACATTCTGCTGCCCTCTGCGCCTCAATGCCAACCAGCCTACCTCTGGAGCATGTAACAGGTTTTGGTGCTGCTGCTTGTGCTCTGCTTGGGGCATAAACCTACTTTCCATTTCCTTATAACTGCTGCTCACTGTATCATCCAGAGAAAAGGATCTGAACAGCGGCAGCTTGACAGCCCTTATTACCTGAGGTGACCTAAACGTGTTATCTTTAATCATAAACAGACTCGGTTTGGTTGAGCTTGAAGATGGTGGTGTTTGTGGTTCCTCAGACCTGGGGATGGACATGTCCCTTATACTGTCAGAAGTAAAAACCATGTTCTTGACTTCTTCCTTTTTCTCTCTCCTTACGTTCTCTGTCATCAAGCTCCTCTGTTCATTCCCAGTAACCTTCCCCTCCCTTTTCTCTGCTGCACTAATACCGGAATTGATACAAGCATAATACTGCATTTCATCTTCCCCGACATATTTCCCACTCTCCTTGTGGCTTTTCTTACTATCTGCATCCATTTCACTCGTAGTCCTCTGGCTTTCTTGAAGGCATGCCTTCTGCATCAGAGGCACTGATGGAAACGTCTCCTCCTGAAGTGGCTGCTCTACTGTGGAGACGAAAGATTGCTCTGAAGAACTAGTGCTTCTTTTGCCCTGTGCTTCGTGGCTAGGTACCACCATATCACTTTGGGTGCCACTGTAAGACACATCCTCTGCTGGTGAGATCTGATTTTCGAGTGTTTTGAAAGCAAAATTTTCATTATGAAAAGCCTCCTGTCCCTCATTTTCCTCACTATGGATACCGGGATTTTGCATGGGCTGCCCAGCTGTAGTATCTGCATTGTCTCTACTGAATGGTTGCAGTGCTTGATGCTGTAGATGTTTTCTTAAATCAGGTTCATTTGATTCATATCTGAACAAAGGGATTTTTTCATTATCCCTTCTGTTTTTAAGTACATCTTTGTGTTTTGAATTGCCTTGCTGCAAGTTGTCTTCAGTCTGGCAAAATAAAAGGTCTGCTGTTGTCTGGGGTGAACTCAAAGTCAGGTAATTGTCTGTAAAATGTCCAGTTAAATCCATTTTTTTGGCCTTTTCGTGAACACTGCCAGGCAATATGGAGGTTATATCACTCAATTCATCTTTCTCGGCAATATTTTTGTTACTTTTTGCTTGTAAAGTTGACAGAGAGGCATTCAGTTTTATACTCTCCTGTGCATTTTCCCTACTTTTATTTTTCTCCTCCAAGGCCTTTAACAGGGGAGAAGGGGTATAAATGCTTTTAACACGTTTACGCACATCCTTCAAGTTGAATAACAGACTCGATGCTTTCGATTTGTAACTATCCCGAGACCCGTAATCGCCAAACGTGCTCCCCTCATGGTCTTTTGATGCCGTGCCCTCAGTGAGAGGAGGTGTCAGCGGTATCAGCTCGCTTTCAGCAGCATCCACATCCTGTTTTGGTGGTATGATGGGTGTTAAGAGTTCAGTGATGTTGAAAGAAGGACTGATCGATCCAGGGGAATTTACCTGTTTAGCCAGAGGAGTCACATCCAGAGCAGGTTCAGTACCAGTCATCTTTTCAGACAATGTGCATGTCTCACCACTGGCTGTGAACTTCTCCTTTGAAGTCTGTCTCCTCTCTGCTGCCCCTTTTGTGGCCCTCTGTTTTCTCCAGGGTGGACAGGTATTGCCCAGCTGAGGACTGAGGGCCTCCTCTTCAGTTAGGGAGGCCAGAGGTCTCAGAGGAGGCGGGCTGGGTGCTTGGGACATGGGTGAGGGTGAAACCATCCTGTAGGACACAGATTGAGGTGAAATGGAGGCCTGGGACAGGGGACCTTTTTTTACATCCAGGAACAGGACAGGCAAAAGGTTTTTCATCCCCTCCATTCATGCACATTGAACTAAGGATAGC